>RBNI01003964.1:0-14868 GCA_003990745.1 Jimgerdemannia flammicorona
ACCCCTTCCTGATGAAAGACTACCTTGTCGAACACTATCCCAACCCTTCCACCACTCTGCTTACAGATCCTCATCACCAAACCTTGTCGTCGGCCCCCCTGAGGACCACAACCCACCCACCACCCAGTCAGCAGATCCCCCAATAGCCCTTCCCATCTTAATACCTTCTCCCCCAGCCCCAGCCGCTATCCCTCCTTAAATACAAAGAGCCAATGACCTGCCAGTCCGACCCATATTGCTAGAACCCACCCTACAGTGAGCCAACTATTACCCACCCCACCCACGAGCTGAGATCTCAAGTCCTCCCATCTACCTCCCTCCCCCACCAGCCTCTGCCCTACACCCAGTCGATCCCCTATTTCAGCCCAAAAGTCCCCCAGAACCTCGCACTCTCCTAGCCAATGTTCTGGCATCTGTATATGACCCCCAGCTCTCCCAACATCATAACACTCCTCACAGTCAAATTGTCCTCCATCCACCAAATGCCCTGTATGGAAATTCAGCATGACATTCCTCTGCAACATTCTCCACCATACCACCCAGAACTTGGGGGGAAGCCACCTCCATACCTCTGCGCTCCAAGACCAAACACCGGCCCAGTCCCACTCCTTGCCGATCCCTACCCTCTGCCAGCCACTTGGCCAAAGATCCTGGCCAAGCCCCTGCTGGCACTCTACCCCTTCCCCAATATCGAACGTAGCAAGTGGAGCACCTCCCAGGAGCAATCTATCCCAATGCCACATATTCGGCCCCCACACTGCCTACCCCTCATTGCCTTGCCAGTGCAGGCCAATTCGGTGTGCTCCATCAGCCACGCCCCACCAAAAGCCCTTAAACCTCAACTGCCGAATTCCATTCAGCCTCACCAAAGAGAGCAGATCGCTGGAGGATCCCTAAGGAGATGTTCGCATCTCCCATACCTTCTGCATCAGAGGCACCCAGCTTCCGCCCTGCAGTTCCACAGCTCTTCTCAACCACCAAGCTCACAAACAGTGCAGCCTCTTAGGAAAGTCCACCAGCCCAAGACCTCTCCTGGCTACCGGCCTCGCAAGAGTATCCCAACTGACCTGGGACCTCCTCTCTGCCCAAATCCAATCCCTAGCCATCTTCAACAGCTTCTTCACCACCCATGCTGGGAAGTCAAGGTAATATGCCATATACCACAGCTTGGGGAACCAGTAAACATTCAAAATTGACACTCGCCCTGCTAGAGAGATATGGCAACCTCCCCATCTTCGAAGGGCCTTCCCCCAAATGTTCACCCTGCTCTCCCACCACCCTTGTGGCAAGACAGAACCGTATACAGAAAGGAAGATGCCCAAATACTGCACCACCTCCCCAGTAGGGACAATTGTTCCAATAACATCCCCACCCACTAGCCCATTCCCAAGCACCATTTTTTTTTTTTTTTTTTTTATAGTCACTTGGACTCCATTCCTTTATTAATACCCATCTATCCCATATAAATACAGTAATCCCACCCCCTATCTGATCCCCCTTGGGGGCCCTCCCCCACTAACCCCTTCCTGATAAAAGACCACTTCGTTCAACACTATCCCCACCCTCCCCCCACTCTGCTCACATATCCCTTCCACCAGATGGCAACGACTCCCACCTTGCGGCCCCCATCCAACCCACCACCCCATTAGCAGATCCACTACTAACTCCTCCCATCTCAACAGCTTCTCCTGTATCTCTATCCGTCGGCCCTCCTCAAAAACAAAACACCAATGTCCAGCCAACCCCACCCAAACTGCCACAACCCACCCTACAGTAAGCCACCTATTGCCGACACCCCCCACAATTCTCGATGCCAAATCGTCCCAGCGATCTCTCTCCCCATCCGGCCTTCTATGAACCCCAAGCCAGTCCCCTATAGCTATCCAAAAATCTCTCAACACCTCACACTCCCCCAGCCAATGTTCCAGCGTTTGTACCAATCCCCCAACTTGCCCAACATTATAACACTCCTCACAGTCCAACTGACCACCATCTACCAGATGCCCAGTACAGAAGTTCAACATAACATTCCTCTGCAATATTTGCCACCAGACTACCCAGAACTTGGGAGGAAGCCACCGCCGCACCTCTGTACACCAAGACCAGATCCCTGCCCAATCCCACTCCTCTCCAATCCACACTGCCTGCCAACTACTCGGCCAAAGATCCTGGCCAATTCACCGCTGATACTCTACTCCATCTCCAATATCAAACTCAGCGAGTGGAACTCCCCCTAGAAGCAGACAGTCCCATTTCCGCATAGCTGGACTCCATACCGCCTCCCCCTCATTCCCACGTCAGCGCAGGCCTATCCTGTGTGCTCTATCGACCACTCCCCACCAGAAGCCCTTATATCAGAGCCGGCGACTTCCATTCAGACCCACCAAAGAGAGCAGATCCCCTGAGGACCCCCGGGGGGAGACTCTCATCTCCCATACCTTCTGCATCAATGGTACCCAACCTCCACCCTGTAGCTCTACAGCCCTTCTCAACCACCAAGCTTGCAGGCAGTGTAGGTGCTTAGGGAGATCAACAAGGCCCAGGCCTCCCCTAAGCACTGGCTCCACAAGGGTATCCCAACTGATCTGGGCCCTTCTGCCTGCCCAAATCCAATCCCTAGCCAGTTTCATCAACCTTTTCACCACCCAAGCAAGAAAGTCTAAGTAGTATGCCACATACCACAGCTTGGGGAACCAGTATATATTCAGAATCGCCACCCGCCCCACCAGGGAGATGTGATGACCCCCCCAACTTTTTAGAGCCTCCCCCCAAATGTCCACCCTCCTCTCCCACCATATCCATGGCAGGACTGATCCATATACAGAGAGGAAGATACCGAGATACCACATCACCTCTCCTGAGGGAACAATTGTTCCAATGATATCCCCTCCCACTAGCCCATTCCCCAGCACCATCATCTCACACTTATGCCAGTTGAGCTTTGCCCCAGAGTGTGCCTCATACCACTCCACTGTTTCCTGAAGGGCCACTACATCTGCTACTGATCCAAGCCCAACTACCATATCATCTGCAAAGGCCCCCACCTTCCACACCACACTATACACAGAGAGCCCAGCCACCCTCCTATGGATCCTATCCATCAGAGGTTCCAAGGAGAGTGCATACAGGATCGGAGACAGCAGATCCCCTTGAGGAACTCCCCTCCCCAAGGGGAATGCCAAACCCCTGTGACCATTACACATCAGTGCTGCTCTACTCCCTTTCAACAAACTCAACATAGAGGCCCTAAACTGTGGAGGAACACCAATTCTGTCCAGCACCTTGCTCAGCCAAACCCACCGAACACGGTCATAGACCTTCTCCTAGTCCAAAAAAACCAGTCTGCCATCCAGCCCGCAGGCCCGGGCTCCCTCAATAATGCTATGCACCCAGGCAGTTCCATCTCTGATGAGTCTACCTCCTACAAAGCCCCACTATTCCTCACCCAGTACCTGCTGAGCAACCTTCTGTAGCCTCGCAACAATCACCTTAGTCACCAACTTCTGATCCATATCCAGAAGTATGATTGGCCTCCAGTTCTTCCAATCCTCACATCTGCCCTTATCTTTATACAGCAGGGCCACCAGCCCTAAGTCCTGTTCGCCAACCCACACTCTATTCAGAAGGACATAATCACAGAGTACAGCCATCTCTCCCAACATTCCAGGAACTTTCGCCATCTTCTTCTAGAAGTCCCACGGTAACCCATCCTCCCCTGGCACTGTACCCAACTTAGTTGCCGCCAGGACTCCTTGAATCTCCTCTTCCTGGACTGGCAAGATCAAGTCCCCTAGACCCTCAACCACCAGTGGCTCCCACTCCTCCAATGAATCACCAATCACCTCATCATCAGCACCCCCTTCCTCCTCACTCCACAGACCCCGCCAATTCTCCTTCAATACCCCCAGGATCTGCTGCATACTATGTACCAACTCTCCCTCAGCATCAAGGACCCCATCTCACCGATGTCACACCTACCTGGCTTTGAGGAGCCTAGACAAATACCTAGTAGGCCTCTCTCCCTCCTCAAGCCCCTGCCACCTTAGTCTGGCCACCATCCCTTGCATATGAGTCTCCTCCTCCTCTCTCAACACCTGTTGCAATTCCACAACTTCCAATTTTGCCCTCGCTAACCTCCAATCCTCCATCTCACCATTTGTAAGCAAATCCGCCCACTCCAACTGCAGTCCTCTCAGCCAATTGGAAGCATACCATAATCTCCTCCTCCTCCATCTTCCTGCCTCCCTACTAGCTCCACCCCAATAGGCCCTCGCAGCCTCCTTCAATCTCAACCAATGGACCACCACCAAAAAACCCTCCCACCTCCAGCGCGAAACCTTCGTCTGGATGTCCTCTACCCATGAATCCCACAATCTCTTCTCAGCCAGCTGGGAGGAGTTAAGGTGCCAATGTCTGGGTCCATCTCCACTCCCCCCAAACTGCCTCTGCCCAAACAGTCCCCAGTGATCAGACCACGGGCACCACACCACCTCCAAAGCCTTCCAAACATCAGTGCTCCAACATTCCGCTGTCAGAATCCAGTCAATCCTAGTCCCTAGGCCATTCACCCAGTGCATGTAGACCCTGGAGTTGCCCCACCATATTCGGCCCATATCCCCTAATGAGCTAAGGTTCTCCACCTCCTCCCACGCATCGAGACCACCACTCCTCCCACCGGCATTTCTCTCTCCATCAGTTCTATCCAGGTGCAAATCCCGAACCATGTTAAAATCCCCACCAAGGATATCAACCCCTTCCTCCAATAGAATGCCCTCCTCCAGTAGATCCTTAATCCATGCAATCCTCTCTCCCCTAGCTGCCGGATAATAACAAGAGCTCATTCTCACTGATTCCCACCCTGGCCGGTGCCATTCACCCCAGACCAAGCAATCTCCCCAGCTCCTGATTCCCTCCAAATCACCTCTGCCCTTCTTTACCAGAATCGCCACCTTTCCAAACCAAGCAGTAGCTCCACCCCATTCCCTAGTCCATTCTATGCAATCATCCTCGTCCTCACACCGCACATCCTGCAACAAAAAGAGATCAGCCTCCAATCCCTTTAGCCATGTGAAAATGTTCTTACATCACCCAGTTCCCCGAAGGCCATTCACATTGAGAGAGAAAATGTTAGTTGTACTGTTCATAAGGAATAATGTTAAGATTGAGCCTCTCCTCTACAAATCAGCACCCAAGTCCTCCTGTATCAAATCCAAGATGTGTTCTGCAGCCAGTTCCTTCTTTGCAGCTTCCTGCGCCTCCAATCCCTCCAGAAGCTCAACCATTGCCCCATCCTCTCTCTCCTCAAAGTCCTCCGGATACTCCCCACAGGCCTCTTGCCAGAACTTCAACCCATGGCGTTCTGCCCAACAGTAGGCCACCCACTCACCAGCGATAACCACCAGCTCCGCCTTCCTCGCCTCATCCACCTCATAACCCTCATCTTCCAGTAAGATCACAAGAATCTCCATCTTCAGCACCTCCACCACTCCATCACCTCAGAGAATCCGTGCCCAGTGCTCCTCTGGCATGGCCCTCAGATCCACTTCCCCCAACACCTCAGCCACAAGGTTATCCATCACATTGCTCATCCACAGCAGGTTTCCAATCTCCTTCCTTCCAGGGGTCCCCGGCCGCCCTGCATCCAGCATCGTAGTATCAGCACCTACACTGACATCCTCATTCCACTCCTCCTCTAGGACATCCACCAGCTCGTCCTCACCAACTGCCACCACCTGGCCTCCTTTCACCACATCCGGGACCCCAAAGGTAACTCGCTGAGCCCCCTGCATCGGAATATCCTTGGCCACCCCTCGCCTCCCCACTGGGCCCCTTCTGACAAGTGGGGGGGGGGTGCTATCTGACTCCTCCTCCCAAACCTCAAAGATACCATCAGTATAGGGATCCTTGCCCAGCACCTTCGCAGCCCATTCTTCCGTCACCACTGCCTCCTTCCCTCCTTTGCTAGCCCACACACTGGCTTTGACCCCTCCAGACTCCCCAGCCCCATCTGCCTTCCTCTTCTCCCCTCCAGTCATACTTGCCAAGAGCTCCCTCTGTCGCAAGCGCCCCTGGGCCCGCTCCCACTGCTTCTTGTCAGTGCATATATGCTTCCCCTCGACAATCTCCAGGTGCGTCGACTCCTCAAAGAGCTTCCAGGCCCTTGCCTGCCATTCCACCGCACCACTCATCTCCTTTAATGCCTCTAGCAAATCCTCCTCCTCCTCCTCACTCCCCTTCACCCTCGACACCTTACAAACAAAAGCCCCCCACATCAACACTGAGGGCCAGTCACCTGCCTTCCCTGTGGCCTCCCTCTCTGCTAGCCGAATCCTGACATCGACATCGCCAGTCCTAATCTTCGTCCCCTCCCACACCTGAAAGCCAATATCCACCACATCCCCATACTCCGCCATCACCTCCTCCACTCTCCTCCTTGTCTCCTCCCTCGTCACTGTGGGCACTCCCCTCACCAGCAGCTGTACCACCCTGGGGTCCCACCTCAAACAATGCACCATAAGGACCACCACCTCTCCAACTGCCACACCAGCTTGCAGCACCTCTTCCAGTGGGCCTGCCTCCTCAAAGCCCACCACCACTCCCTCCAGACCCTTCAGGAATTTCACTGAGGCCGCCCCAGCCACCTGCTTCGAAATAAGCCCCAGGACCATTCTCGCCATCACCGCTAAGCCCCGGAAGCACAAAGTAGTCGCGAACTCCGAAATTGACTTCTTGAGTAACGGAGCCACCACCAGTCCTGTCACACCATCCACCAGGTCCCCCTTCCACATCAGGAACCCCTGCCTCCCCTGGCCATCAGCTGTCACATCTCTTTTTTTTTCCTGATTACCCGTCACACTTCCATCAGCAGTCCCCCCCCCAGCCACCGCACCTCCAGCGCCTATGCTTGCCTCCCCCACCTGAGTACCTCCCCCCCTCTCTAGGCTCACCTTGCTCTTCCCTACTGCAGCACCAGCCCTTGACCCTGCTGGCCACCCACTCCCCTTCACCTTGTCCGCAAAACTTGGAGGGCCAGGCCTCCCTTCACCGCTCCCAGCCTCCAGCCCACTCCCAGACCCCTCACCACCCTTCGACCCTCTAAAGGCCCCCATCCCCAGGCCATACCCCCTCTCAACCCGCTGCCAGCTGAAAGCCCCAGGTCTACCTGACCCAGCATGCCTGTCAGAACTCTTGCTTGATGACATTTTGATAATACCTTTCCTCCGCTTTGTAGTGAAAAGCCATTGCTTGAAGGTTGTATAATGCAAATTGTACCGCCCAGTCCACTTGAGCCACCGAAAGACCCCATCCCCAGCCCATGTCCCCTCCCAACATACTGTCAGTCGAAAGCCCCAGGTCTACCCGACCTAGTACATATATCGGCTTGCTTGCTGCTTGATATCTTCTTAGTATCTTTCTCCAATAAATGACTTGAAAGTGTGTTGTAAAAGTGTGTGTAATGTGAATTGTGTGTATACACAATACATACACATGCATACACATGTACATACAAACATACAAACACACATATTGATAGATCAGTCTTCAATAGTTCACAGTACCAATGATGCTTCAAGTTAAACATCCCTGATAGTTCCACACCTTCCATGCAATCCCCACTCCAAAATCTGGCAACATTGTGCTAAGATAGGAGATAATGTTGTTTGTAATTATTACAGGTAAAAAATTAAAATACACCTATTGACACTTTTTGTTTTGACACATATATGATATTGTTTCATCTACCCCCATAAACTGCACCAGCCAGAAGTTCAAAATGCTTAGTGGTATGACTTTGAACATGAATCGACACATAAAAGACAAGTACTTTGACAAAATCAAAAAGAACATGGAGACAAATAAAATCGACATCCAAGCTGTAGTGGATACATTTATCTGATTGCCTGACCATTTCTGTATCAACAACACTGTTTAATCAAAAATATTTAGCCATACTCTTTGGCAGAATTTCGAAATCAGCTCATTTGCTGGATTGTGTATACAGACTAGCCATTTACAACCATCGAGAGTGATCAATTGCATAGCATCTTTAGTCTCCTCAAGCATGATTAATATTTGCCAAGTGCTGATACTATTTGCAAAGATATCCTGGAGGCCTATGGAAGGAGCACAACAATCTCTGCCAGATACTTCAGGTAAAATAAGGGCAGTACTGTGACCTTTGCAAGCTGAATTATATAAAAAGAGCTCACCAATTTAACCTCACATTCAATAAGCAGAATTTGGCAGACAAAATTTCGTTTATGATTGACACATGGACATTCCCCAATGCAATTTCATTTCTGGGCATTACTAGTCATTGGATTGACCTTGATTGGCAGCTTAAATCTCTCACCCTTGACTTCATCAAACTTACTAGTCCTCATTCTGGAGACAATATTGCAGATGCTTTTATTAGTTGTATCCAGGAGCTTAGAATCACAACCAAGGTAAAAAAGGGAGGCTTGCCATCAGATTGGCATTTTGAGAGAGGTCCTAAAACAAATCAGATTTTATTGGTTATTTATTTATTTATTTTCACATAAATTCATTGACCAAATATTTCAAGTACAGATTTTGGCCATTACGATAAACAATGCTACAAACAACTCAACATTTTTCAAAGTTTTAATGGCCAGCCTCAAACAGAAAAACATGGCCTTTGGTGCAGAAAGCTGCCATGTGCAATGCCAGGCCCATATACTGAACCTTGCTGTTCAGGACTATCTTACATATGTAGACAAAACATTCAAGAGAGGAGGGGCCCTGAGTATAATTTCCAAGCTATGCAAACTGGTTGTGTCAGTCTGATTGTTCCCATAATGAAGAGACAAATTTGCTATGCAGTGTAGGGCAATCAGTTTAGCTCTGAAAGAGCTTATATTAGACATCTGTATGCATTGGAACTCAACATTTGCAATGATCTAGTACATGCTGGAGTTTGCTGTGGTATGCATTCTTTTTTTCTTTGGTCAGCTAAAGCAACTTATTTTAGATGATTGAAGATTTATTTTAAAAAAAAAAAAAAAAACCAAAAAAAGCCAATAGATTCAACAGTGGCTACTGATAAGGAAATATGAGCCAAGACTCTAGGTGAAAGTGAGTGGGACATACTTAGAAATATTGTCAGAGTTTTGGAAGTAATTAGTGATTGTTCTGGCTCTACACTTATTTTGTCAGCCTCTACACTTGTTTTGTCTGCCTCTGTATAATACAACACCTCACCACATATAACTGCCAGTGTTTTGATAATTGTACAAAGGATATAGTTAAACAAATGACCCCAACAATAAGCTCGGCAATACCAGTATACAACCTTCTGATTGACTGGCTAGAGGACAAGCTCGAGGACAGGCTGGAGGGTTGTAATGATTTACAGTTGAGCCTGGATCAGAGAGATGCTGTGGAGGTTGCTCTTAGCAAGCTCAGAAAGTACTACTCCCAAACAGATACTGCTGTATACTCAATCAGTATAGGTATGTCGATGTGGCATATAGCTATTGCCCCTTCCAAAATAGAGAAACCCTTGCAAAAACTCGCTCTCTCCTTTTCTTTGAACAGTACTGAACCCATGCTTAAAGCTACAATGCTTTAAAGATCAGGACTGGGAGCAGCACTTCATTGAGAGAACCAAGCAGACCATAATCGAAGTGTACTAGAAAAACTACATGCCGCTGCAAGGTTCTGGCCAAAGTCCAGATGAATATACTAAGGGATCCCTTCTGTTCCACATTTACTTCAGCAGAAAGAGGAAGAGGGAGCCATCAGTAGAAGAGCTGCTGTCAATAGATGAACTTATTATTTACCTCACCAGTGACTGCATGATCCTGCTAGAGGGCATGGAGATACTCAACTAGTGGAAGGTGGGTTGTCAGGTGGGCATTGGACCAATTTAACCTACCAACTAACCACTGCTCTATCTACCAGAGCATGCAGCTGCATCAAACAGACTTCCCCAGTCTGTATAGCATAGCTCAGGACTATCTGACAATTCCTGCCTCTAGCACTTCCATCAAGTGGGTGTTCTCAGATGGGGTGGACCTCATTGCCCCAAAGAGATGTGTGCTGAACACTGAGACAATCTGGGTATGTATGTGTCTGAAGTTTTGGTGGGGCTCAGGCTGCTAAAATTTGGTGGGTCCTGGGGGTTTGTGGATAAGTTAGTTGGCCTTGTAGAATATTTAATACCTTTCAAAAATAATAAAAAGGTAAAAAACCCTGAGGACTTGGCCCAAAGTTTGTGGCCCAAGTGGGCAGTAGTCAGTGGGGTTGGCAGTGGCAGTGGAGGGAGTACGCAATATTTACAGCCCTCTGCTAGCAGCAAGGGGCAGCCCCAAGCTGTCAGTGCCCAGATCAGTGGGTGGGTTAGCAGAGAGAGCACACAAAAATTTGCAGCCCTCTGCCAGCAGCAAAGGTCAGCCCCAAGCTACAAGTGTCCTGGTCAGGGGGATTGGTGGAGAGAGTATGTAAAACTTGTGGCCCTCTGTCAGCAGTGAGGGGTAGCTCCAAGCTGTCAGTACCCAGATCAGTGGGCAGGGTCAGTCAGTGGGGTTGGTGGGCATAGGGTTGGCAGAGGGAGCATGCAAAATTTGCAGCCCTCTGTCAGCAGCAAGGGGCAGCCCCAAGCAGCAAGTGTCCAGAATGGGTGGAGCAGGCAGAGGGAGCTCACAAAATTTGTGGCCCTCTATTAACAGTAAGGAGTAGCCCCAAGCTATCAGCACTCAGGTCAGTGGGCAGGGTCAGTCAGCAAGGTTGGTGGGTATGGGGTCAGTGAGAGAGCGCACAAAATTTGTGGCCCTCCACCAATAGTAAGGGGCAGCTCCAAGCCATAAGTATCTGGGATGGGTGGGGTAGATAGAGAGAGTGCACAAAATTTGTGGCCCCCACCAGTGGCATAGGGGCAGCCCCAAGTCACCAAGGAGTCCAGAGTGGAGGGTGCTTCTGGTGGTCAGAGGGTGCTTCTGGTGGTCAGAGGGTGCTTCTGGCAGTCAGAGGGTGTTTCCAGTAGTCAGAGGGTACTTCTGGTGATCGAAGTCCACTACAAATTTAGGCCCCATTGCCAGTTTGGATCCCACAGGCACCCTGGTCCTATGCTACAGTACTGCACTAGTGGCACTGTAGAGCAGGGCCAAGGGGCTGATAGGGCCCTACATAACAGCTAAGCTAGTGCTACAAAAGAGGTGCCTGGCCCAACCCCCCATATAAGACTGCCCAACCTGCACAAAATGACTGCCTAATCCTCATGAAAGACTGCCTATCCCTTGTGAAAGATTGTCTAACCCTCACAAAAACTGCTCCACCTACTGGTCCCAGGCCTTGATGAGTCTATCATCTGTTGTGAGTATGATGACTATTGTGTCTGAGCTCTCCTCAAAGGTGATGGTACCATGGTAGTCATGTGATTGGAAGAGGATAGCTGTGTTGGCCACAAATGAGACCCTGAAACCATAGGTAAGGTCATACCAGACTCCTCTACTATTCTCCCAGGTTGGGCCCTTCCTTTTCAGGATATAAAACATTACCAGGGTGACATTATTATCTGTGTGTATAGGCAGAGAAATATTGTGTCCAATGTATCCTGATGTGACATAAGCATATAGTTGGGTGAACCCTTGGCCCAGGACCTCATACTGCCAGGCTGTACTGGTGGCTGCCTGCCCTTGGTCCAGCCCTGGGAGCTCTGGCTTGGAAACCTGCCAAAATGGACAGCAACTGGTCAGTCCTTTTTGCATGCAGGGGGGGGGAAACCCCCTGGGCTGCAGAAACCCCCCAGGCTACAGAAACTCCCTGGGCTACAGCACCCCAAAAAAGTGGAGCTCCTCACCTCATATGGCATGCTAAATTGCACCAAGAATGTATGTACAGCCATGCCAAGATCACTACCAAGCTGGCCTGCTGTATGCTCTACCAATCTGCTCAAAGAACCCCAGATCATAGCTGCCATTGCTGCACAGGTTGTGTCATGCTTGTACATAGTTTGCTCTTCAATGGCACTTCTAAAGTTTTGGTAGGGGTACAGAATCTTGTACATCTCTGGAATTGTATCAAAAAGAGTATATCAGTGAAGAGTGTGATTTATCTGAAGAGGAGAAAGAAAAAAAAAGGGAGATGAGTGTGGGAGATTTCAGAACTCTGGAACCCACCCTTTGCCAGTGTTGAAGTATACTCAATTTCCATCCAAACTCCCCCTTCTTGCTTTTTTCACTCCCTCTTTCCTGCCACCTGATATTTGATACAATCCTTGTAAATCTCATTGATGTGGCAGCAAAGCTCATCACTGTAGAGGTTTCTTACCACCATTACAACCACCTCTCTGCATTTATTAATAAAGATATGGTTCTTTTCATTGTTGGTTACTCTGGCTGGCCAATGGACCCCTTGGTTGAGAATTATTAGCTCTGATTCAAATATAGACCTCCAAGCCTTGATGACAATGCTGGTACTGCTCATGATGAACAAATTTCTCTATTTGATCAAATGCCAGATGTGATTGAAATTGGGTAACTTTGAACTCTCCTTTCCAATGGAACTGAGCCCTGATCTGAGGGACTGAGATAAGTGTGCAGACAGGTTGTGTGTAGATGGATTACATGTAGACAGGTTGCATGTGGATGAGTTGCATGCAGGCGGGTTGTGTGTGGGTGTGAGTGTTTTTTAGGAGGAAACTATGTAAAAAATGAAATTAAATAAAACACAGAGATGGGTATTTCAGAAAAAGAGCATGAGTGAGTGAGTGAGTGAGCTGCATGCCAACAAGTTGCATACTGACAAGTTGCATAAGTTGCACAAGATTACTCACAAAGGCTTGCTTCTATTCCTTTTGAGACCTCCACCATGTGATGTATTGACTCAATAGTTCAGCCACCAAAGGCATGCCCCACAGCATCCTCCAACCTTTCTTCATCTTGACCAGATGTTGCGAATAAAGTTGGCAGATCTTACTGTAGAGCTGTAGACCCTAAGAAGAGCATGAGGTGAATCGGGTCGTGCTGGGAGAATTTAAACAAGTAAAAAGTAGCAGCAGAAAAGAGCAACCTACATTTACTACTGGCTGCTCTAAAAAGGCTGCTGCATACATAGCTGTGAGGTCTGTGAATTCTGAGGTCCAAAGGGCTACTGTGAGTTGTTGCCAGAATTTACCCTCATCTCCGCCATCACTATCGCCATTGCTATCACCATCACCATTGCCACTGCCATCACTCTTTTGGCTCTTGATGAGCAGCTTATGTGCTGCCCATATGAGAAAAAATCTAACATTGTCAGCAGAGAGTGCATTTCCACCTCAAATACTCTCTCTTTTGATGATCATTACAGGGTGAAAAATGAGTAGACTGGACCAATATATAAATTAAGAGCTACTGTTTTGTTTGCTCATGATGTGACAGGAAAGAACAAAGAAAAAGAACAAAGAAAAGAGAGGGAACAAAGGAAAGGGTGATGTTACCAAAGTGTGACAGGAAAAAAAAAAACAAGAGCAAAATGAATAAAAGAAAGGGTGATGTCACCAAAGATTTCAATCTGGATGGATCAATCTGGATCAATCTAGATGGATCAATCCAGATCAATCCAGATCAATCCAGATCAGATCATGAGACCAATCCAAGTTGATTCAAATCTATCACATGACAAACCTGAATTGAATCTCATCCGGATCAACTCCATTCATTCAGAGCACTAATGATCACTCACCAGTTCTTTCAATCTTCTCTTCTCTTCTTATCCTTGTATAGTAAGGAGACCAGCCCTAAGTGCTGACTCCCAATCCAAGTTCCAGATCTAAGTACCCCATTATATATCTCTACCATTTCTTCCAGGACCACTGCCACCCTGGCCATCTTCTTCCAAAAATCCCAAGGTAGCCCATCCTCTTCTGGAGCAGTTCTTTTACTCATCAAAGCCAAGACCTTACACACTTCCTCCCCCCTCACTAGATCTCCCAGTATCCCCAGACCCAGTACTGGGTCTGGATGCCAATCCTCCAGCTGCCATTCAATGTTCAGAGCATCCTCACCCCCCTCTTCTTTACTTCATAAGTTCTCCCAGTGAGTCCTCAGCAATTCCAGAATCACAGGAGTCCCCACCATCATCTCTCCATCCTCATCTAAAATACCATCCCACCACTGTTTAATTCTCTACACTTGGAGCAACTGTGATAAAAATCTAGTAGGCCTCTCTTCCTCCTCTAACTCTTGCCACTGCAACCTTACTACTATCCCCTTTAGCTTAACCTCTTTCTTCATTCATAGCACTTTTATAAGCTCATCAACTTTCTTTTGGATCTGCATGATGTACCAATCAGCCACCTCTCAATTCTTGAGTAACCTCACCCACCTCCCCAAGAGCACCACCAAATGCTATAAAGTTCATTATACTTACTGCCTCTGCTGAGCACTCCTACCTTTCTCTATCTCTCTCCAATATCTCTGAGCACTCAACTTCAGCCTCCTCTAGTAATCCTCAATCACTAGTCTCTGCTTCCACTACCTACCAATCTTCTCAATACCCTTCACCTCCCAGTCTATCTATAAAGAACCATCCTCCAACAACGAAGAGTTTAGTCACCAATGTCCAGACCCATCCCTACTTCTCCCAAATCTCCCACTCTCTATCAGACTCTAGTGATCTGATCATAGGTACTAGGCCACCTCTAGTATGTCCCAAACATTCACTCCCCAGCACTTTACTGTCAATACCCAATTGATCCTAGAGCTCAGCCCTGCCATCCAGTGAGTATAAATTCAGCAATTCTTCCAAAATTATCACCATGAGTCAACCAAGGAACTCAATCTCTCCATCTCCAGCCAATCATCCAATCTATCACTTCTGCTCCTCATTCTTCTCCTGCCATTAGTCCTGTCTTTTTTTTTTTTT
>RBNI01003965.1:0-14868 GCA_003990745.1 Jimgerdemannia flammicorona
TAATGCCAGCCTTGGAACTTAGTAGTTTTAGTTATTGGAATTTATATTTAGCTTTATATCTTAGCAACCATTGAATTATATTTTGTATAAATACCCATCTTATTTCCTCTGAAATAAAGTCAGTTCCTTTCAGTGCAATATACACACTTCCTTGCAAGCAATCTAAGAGATAACAAGACAGTTAAAGATAAGAAGTTTGAGGACTATAAGACCTTGGGAAGGCACTCCAATAAGAACTTGCTTATAACAACTTGAGTTAGTCTAAGAGATACACCTTGAAGAGAATCTGGCATATTTGAAGGACTCAGCGACCACTACGTGACAATATATATATATATATTGTACGTGACCCACAAGTTAAGGGATCGATGCTGTGGATGGCAGATTTCACATATCCGCAGACTAGAGTGATAAACACACTGCATAGGCCCCTTTTTATCCGCACGTCCAATATATAATTACCTGGTTTCTGTTTCTGCTCGGAGGGTAGGCTATCCCACCTACCCACCAAAAATAAATAAATAAAGCTTGGCGTGCTCTTCAATGTGTGGCGCCCATAATCAGGGATGATTGTGATGACCTTGTTCATCATAATACTCATCGACCTGACCAACCGTAGGGAGTGGTATTCTAAAGTTTTTAAAACATGTCGCATACATTACGCCAGCAAATGGCGAGCCGTTTTTCAGGAGTCCGGACTACTAAATTGGCATCTATCCCGTTCTGAGTGCGATCCACTAACTCAATTGCGGCACTATTTATAATTAGATCCCGGAGATATCGTTTTACGCTACTGCATGGTTCAACCCCGCTAAAATCTTTGTTATCCATACCACCTGATGAAGCGCAAAACACCTAGTACCGTCGAACCCAGTGCGGTATTTTGAAAGTTGCGAAGCTAATGAAGAAAAAAAAAAACTTGGTGCCTAACCGTCGTCACTTAACTTTGAAGTAGACTAGAAATGGTTTTCTCTTTATCTGTGGTGATGAGTTGAACCCGGAGGGTGAGAGATGTGATCCTCTTCAGCAACGGCAGCGACGAACTCAAAACCTGGTCCACAGGCATAGGGGAGGTAGATTCGGGACCTTGGAGCACACGTTTTAGATGTACTAGGCGTATGACTCAAGTTTGCCTCCTGTCGAATTCGGGGATTACTCGGATGTTAGAGCAAATTTTACGTTACGATTTCCTGGGCCGTAAAATGTGTTCTGGAGTCCACCTTACACAACTTTGCAAATTTTGCTGAGCATCCCGTAATTGTGGAGACACTGCGATATATGATCCCTCAACAAGGTAAAAAAAAATTAAAATAACGATTGTTTGTATATATCACATCATAATTTTGTAAAGATCGGCCCATTTAATGCAAATGAAGCCCGGTTATTTTTTATTTTTTTGACCGCGAAATCTACGGAAGTTGCAATTGTAATTCTCGAAGTCTTCAGAATTCAGCAGAAAAATAAAATAAAATAAAAAAAATAAAAAAAAAAAATTGTGAAGTGAAGCACTTCATCGTTTTGTTCAGTACGTAAGAAAAACGACAGAAACCACACTAAGACCCCTGGAAAAGTGACTTCCGCGACTCATCACTCTTATAAAGACAACTTTGAGGGTTGGGGACGGTCACCAACATATAAAGACCATGGGGTCGTCCACAAAGACGAGAACCGGGTAGCTGTGCTGCTTGCCTATTCGTACTTAAGGTCTCCTCGATACGGAAGGTGTTTCAGGTCGCCACCGCAAGGCTTTATTTGTTGGTGGTTTGTCGTAAAGAGGAATAGGTCACACCTCGGCAATTCAACATATTTCGACTCCTCCATATAATTTAATTTACGAAGTGGAAGATTCTCTTAATCTCACAATCTCGTCTCTAGATAGCAGGTAAGCATTGAGATGGGAGCGGGGAGAGAGGGTCTGTGCAATTATAGATATGAATGGAAACAGGAATATTGTCACTACGGAGATATAGGTGGTGCTTTATCAGCAGTAAAGGAAGATCGTATCGTCAATGTCACCCAACCTGATTTATTTCGCGTTTCGTCACCCGCCGCATTTCTTTATTGCAACGATTATGGACTCGATGTTATCGACAATAGCCAACGTCTCACGGAGGATATTGTTGACAATGTCACTCAACTCCCAAATACAAAGCCAACATTGTATGTGGATTGATGATACTGTTTTTTTTTTTTTCAAGCAGATGACCAACGGCTGGGCCGAAACGCAGCGGAAAATTTGAATATTGATTTTTATTAATTAATAGAGCTACTCTTGCCTGTTATCTGGAATACCGTGTAAGACTGAGGCAATCAAATCGCAGGATCCGCACCCCCCCCCCCCCCAGTTAGCGGGTTCGAAAAAAAAAAAAAAAAAAAAACCACCTAAAAAAAAAAAAAAAAAAGCCAAGCTCCACGCTTGAAGGTGAAAGACAAGTGAGATGTTGACTGATTTTGTGTGATAGACGAGTTGATGCCGAGCAAAGAATCCTACGACCCACTTAATTAAGAATAACAGCAGTGTTGGCGTACGGATGGCCCTTGCCCGCACTCGTAAATATAATTTGCAAATCTCAGGAAGGGTTGAGGCTTGAACGAGATGTACGATCATGGAACCATGATGCCGTTCCTCAACAGAGAAAAATGGGTAGGACCCAACTTAATATGTAATTCGAGGGGAAAACGAAATTTGATCTAGTAAGAACGAATAGCAGGTCCAACCAGGCCGCCGAACGCGAAAACGAGGGGCAGCGCTCGACGAAAGCGATAACCCCGGCGAACCAAACGACGCCCGCGCAACCGCCTCTAGACCCCTGTACTGCATAATCATCAAGACGACACGACAGCTGCGGAGGCGACGACGCGTCGCGTTTCGAAGGCGAAGAAGCCAAGTCGAAAACAGCACTATACGGCTCCGCCGACGCCGACGCCGACGCCGACGCCGACGCCGACGAACGACGATAAGCCTACCGCTGTCAACCCAATGACCAAACCGCGAAGATTCGACCCGAATATTATCATAAACACAAGTGGCGCGGGCATAACGCATGGCTTCAAGGTGGGTATATGTTTTGTAATCCGTATTGGGTTCTTTATCCCGTGGCTCGCCATCACGCTCGTGCTTTCCAACTTTGTGAACTAGGTGAGTAGACTAAGATTTCGGTCCATCATCGGTTTATATATATTTGTTTTGTTGTGATTCTCACCCATACATCCGGACTTCTGCAGCCCTCCGGCCTCTCCGAATTGCCGACACTAGCCTCCCAGCGTGACCCTACGATTCCACACTTCCAAACATTCATTCTCTGCCTCTACAATCTCTAAGACCAATCCCTTCGCACCTTGCTAATCTCTGCAACGCCGGCTTGGGGCACTCCATGCTGCAGGAGGAGACTGACAGACTCATCTTCTCGACTATGGTCCGAGATTGACATAAAACTACTACCGTCCGAAAACGGAACTTAATAACTGAGCAAATATTTGAAATAATAAGGTTTTATAAATACATTTACACTAACATAATAATTTTAATGATTTTTAATAGTCATTATAATTTATACCAATATTTTAATTTTGTTTGACCGATCACGGAGCGATCGCATCATAACGAGTCCCTTCCATTAAAGGAAACCATCGAGCCTGTTTCATATTCGTGTGTCGCTTTTCCCTTTTTCGCCTTCATCCCAAGCTGTCGGAACATAATTACAAGCTTTGGTCACGCTCTTGGTTATGTACATATCCGCCGCCGCCTCACGAGCACAAACATCGATTGTGGGACCATCGCTGAAATAAAAATAGCACAACCTTGGATGCAAACTTGAGATCCGATATGCCGTCTATGAGGTGCCCACCAAAGTGAACGCATTTTCATGTTGCATGAACCTCGATGCGCCGATGGAGGCAATCACTTCGCTTTTATCAGCTTAAAATTCGGGCTCTCTCTCTCTCTCGAAACGATACAATATCCACATTTGATGAGAACGAAGAATCATTGTTGGTATTTCGGGTACAGAAAGATATTAGGGGAAATTACATTTGTGATGAACTTCCGATACTCCATTAAACTATACTTTTTAAAATGACAAAGTGATGCGAGAATTGGGATGGATGGTGCTAACACCAAATGCGTGAACGACTAAGAGAGATGATACAATATTGATACATATACAGGTTACTTATTTACATTCAAAAATCAGTATAATACGTAACAACCCGATTGAAACAGATTAAACGTCATTGTCCTTGCGGCGCCACTCAGTCAACCGATTCCGCGGCTTGTTGAAGAGATTCAACCCGAGGTCGTCCTCATCGCCGAGCTCCTCCGAATGGTTACTCGAGTTCGGGGTGGTATGGCTATATTGTGGAGGGGAAAAATCCCTTCTGGGGTCAAGTTGCTTGTTTTGAAACCGCTGGACCCATTTGTCGAGGCTCATGGCGTCTTTGACCTGGAAGTAGAACTCAAGATTGTCGACCCCCGTGACTTGGAAGATATAGTCGTCGTGATTGTTCGTTGTGATCGCCTTGCATGAAACGAATTGATACGGTGACGCCTTGCGGGTTTCGCGCTACGATGATTGACATTGTGCAAAGCAACGGTTATGAGCCATCGGTGAACATGACGTAACCAGTTGTTTGGCTGTTTGCAGTTTATGCTGCTGGCCTTGGGGATTGGTACAGCACAAGGACGGATTGGCAGAACACTTACATCAATTAACATGAAGTAGCCCATCTTAGTAATAACTACTAGCTTCTTTGTCTGCCACCGTGAGAAGTAGGGCATATTTTTCTTCTGGATCCTGACGGGTAGCACTCCTTCATGGGCATCGAGAACCATGTCGAACTTGGGCACGATGGCGCTCAAGGTGATCTTGCTTGCATCCCACGTGTTATTCGTCGCATGCGTCGTCGTCGGACGAGTATGCTTCTTCAGCTTATGGTGTTTAACGATGGCAATCATCTTTGGTACGAATAGTGCGATCAGGGCAAAAACTGTCGCAAAAAGTAGAGCGCAGATACAAAGGTAATACGACGCCAGGAATTCGGCGCTCGGGAGGAATAATGTCGGGATGCAGATGGTGCCGGCGATCATCATATTGCTAATGGTACAGAACAGGATAAAATCGTGGTCAATTTCGGTCCCCTGTGGCATACTGAACGTTCACGTAACGAGCAACAACTTACTAGCTGACAAACGCGATCTGCTTTGATTCTCCGAACATATCATCCACTCCACGAGTCTGTGCATTGGGGTCGTAAGAGTGCAGGTTTTAGTCGCAGCATTCGACTTTAAACCTCGGCGGTTAAGTGTAAATATAAATGACTTACCTTGTAAGCCAAAATTGAGGCGACAAGCACCATCGATCCCAAATAAATAATTAAAAGGATCTCAAAAATCGATGCACGACCCACAGTGCTGTATCTCGAATTACAAGTCCAAGCAGACGACAAACTATTAACCGCGGCCAACATCGGCACCGGCGGATCCAGGATTAACCACAACCCGACTGTAACCAAAGCTCCCGCTAGCAATGCGATAACGATGGTCGAAAGATATCGATTGGTGATGGTATTCGACTTCAAGGCGAATGAGTTGTCGAAGATGCGGTATATCCTAAAAGTTTTGGCAATAATGTTGCCCAATACTAGAACAAATGACACGGCCAAGCAGATGGGTCGCAGCGAGCAGATCGCCACGGTCGGAATCAAGGTGTACGACGCGATAGATCCGAACGCGAACATGAGACCCAGCAGCTCAAAACAGCAGAAAAGTGGGCTATGCAAGGTCAATCGTGTCTCAGTTAGATGGATACCGAGTGTTGACGCTCATGTCACCTTTCCCAGGAACTCACCTTGAAGCTTTGACGACAGCGGCCTTCCGGTTTAGAACGATAATCAGCATCATGACGAGACAACATAGAGCTCCAAGGGCACAGATGGCCAAGATGATGATAATACCAAGGCTTGTGAGAAGCGGATTCACAACTGTGATAATGTGAGCATGTAGTGGATTGTTGAGAACGGAAGCTCCGTGCAAGAACAAATAACAACTGGCAGATATTTTGGTAAGAAAGATACACACTTGCAGGATTGGCGCGATCCTTTGGAGTCTGCGGGTGGTGGAGATGCCGGTTAGACGTGATATAAGATCAAGAGACTTGATGCAGATAGTGGCGAAAATGGTTTACATTGGAGGTTCCATCATGAAAGTACGGTGGCAATACGAGGTTGAATGAACTGCCATATTTAGTAGCAAATTTAACTGAGGTACCGTTCTTGACATAAAGATATTCGAAATTCCTGTATAATCCAAAAAGACGCCAGTCAGTACCAGTGAATCTCATTTTGTGAGAAAACTTTGCTTTCGCACTACATCACAAACTCGATAATAGCAATAGACACGTACGCTGCGAAAAGGTCACCTAAGGAGTAATTTGGCAGATACGGGACAATTTGGTGAGTGATGCATCTCTCGTGATTCAAATTGTGTGTATTCGACAAGATTATGAAGGTGCTTACCAGTCGCAGTAAAATTCATTAGCCCTACATACAAAGGGTGGATTAATAAAAATTAGCAAATGAGTATATCATTCAAGTTGTTTTAATCCACACAAGTTTGTTTACGCACCTGCTGGGCCAGTCCAATTCGTATTAAAAAGTAGAGGCGTCAACGGGCCCGCGTTCTGGTTGAAAAGCCCTTTGCTTAAATCACGAAGACCAGTTTGTCGCCCTCCAGGGTAGTTATTGAGTATCTTTTACACAAAAGTCAAATACAAAAGGGTTGGTGAGAAACGTACGTTACTTTCGAACTATACATTGGACCGTATTTCTTTCTTTCCAGGGTATTTGCTTACTTGATTTATTCCCAATGCAAGGACGTACATACAGGAATAGGCTTTGAAAAATTGCAAGTGTATAAACCAAGTTATTTATTTTTGCCAATACCAAAATGCGGCTAACATTAGCAAATACAATGGAACAATAAATACCTTGTGGCTGATTATGTGGCAAGAAGTCGGGTGCCTGGTCGTAGAATCTATCAATTTGATAATGGAATATAATCTTTGTCAAACAGATATTCGTTTATCATATATAGTCACCGCAATTCTGAGCGTGACGATACATACATGTTCGATGGCAATTGAGACCACTTGGCAAGGAATTGGTCGTATTCAGGTAATCCTGTCACTGTGTAGCAAAGGTTCGGTGAGCATACGCGCCCACAAAGTAATATCAAAACCAATGTCAAATTGTACGTACAATTCCACGCTTGGTTCAGAGCAATGATCCCATCAAACGGTTTGAGCAGAGCTGTCGCATCTGTCGTAGCTGGGGTGGTGTTGTTCAGGACTGCAACTGCAATGTCTTCCGCAATAGGGTTGACAGTAATCCAGACATAGTCGTCAGTCATGAATCCCTGTTTTCTAGATTGCAAGATTCGATGAGAAAATGTGAGCATTATATTTTCAAAAAAAAAAAAAAGGCAAGCGAGCAACACATGCAGATGTAATGCTATATATCTTACTGTGCAGCCATGAAAAAATGGGCCTGATCAACTGGTCCAACTTGTATGACGACAATCACCCTCGCCAAAGAGTTATTCATTGTTTGCCATACAGCTAGGGGTCGCAACGCATGTCAATCAGTATTCATTTGCCCAGCGGAAAAGGAAGCAATAAGGCAATAAGTAACTCACGTTGTAAAGCACTAATTCCTAAGATAGATGTCGTTTCCTGAAAATCAACTGTTATGCCTGCGTCCTTGCACTTCGATGCTAATTGGGAGGTGACTGTAACAAAGCTGAATGTTAGGATATGCGACACGTCATCGACGTTGATTTGACAACACCACAAAACCACACTCACGGGATTTCGCATTATCGTCGGGCGAGTATATAACGCCAATGGTCGTCCAGCTTTGATTTTGAAAGAGAGTCACTAGTGGATCTCCAAGCAAGGCTGTAGGGACCGTCCGAAAGAATGTTGGATATTGTGCCTTGTCGCTCAATTGTTCGTTGGCTGAATTGAGTATCAATGGATAAGTAAACCGAGGTCTTGATTAGTCGATATGAAAGTGGCGATTTCAGCAGCAGATCGAATAACGACTGACAAGTCGATAGATTTCAGCAGCAGATCGAATAACGATTGACAAGCATTATAGCAAAGACAACACGGGATCAGAAATGAACATTTACCTGCAACGAAAGAGCATTGAGGAATATTGGTTTTCCCAGTCATAGCTGCCGACAAGAATGTCGACACGGAGTACGCATCGCCTATTACGGCGCTGGTAGGGTATTGGAAAATATTCATTTATTTTCTAGAAATCATATTGTCAAATATGCGCTCCTGGAAAAATGCGAATTCAATGACATACCTCACATTTGATCGAATCAGATCTGACGTGGCAAAAATTGACTTTGCCTTGTCATTATCGCTCTAAAATAAAAATACAAGGGATCGGTTTCAAAAGATGGATTTTGGTCAAAAATTTCGATGGATATCTGATCGTACCTGCCATCCATATAGTCCGTAGGTGAGATTGACGTACACGCCAGGTATAAGGTTCCTGTTGTTGATCTCCATAGCAGCTAATTGTATCGCTGCAATGCCACCCCCGACCAGGGCTAGATCAGAGGTATCGTTGATGATGAGTTTAGACGGGTCCGGTAGTACGATACCGACGTTCAGCTGCACTAGCTCCGCCGCATTGGATGGTAAAATCGGAAGGTTGATCGGGAGGGCATTCGCTGTTGTGGTTGGAGTTGGAGCACTGCTTAACGGGACTCCTGCCAACGAGGATGCTATCACCGACGGGCTCGATGCGCTGGACGATGTAGCTGCTCCTACTCTCCAGATGGTACAGCAGACCACTGCGGCAGATAGGAGATAGTTATATATCCGACGGGTTTTGGCCATGTTACGACGGGGACGATATGATACGATAAAGAGAACTCTTCAGAGTCAAGAGGGGCGTTGTTTTCGGGTTCTTTGAACCTGCGGATGGGTGGGTCTTGAAAAGGAGCCAACGCTGACGGGTCCAGTATTTGTCTGATCGATGGTGGCTTGTGTGACACGATTAAGGAGTATTGCATTTTAGCAGCGTAGAAAAACCGGTTATACAAGACTGTTTTCTTTGGCCTTGTGCCTTGTTGAAGCACTAAACTAAGCGAGGTGTAACGTTTGTGACATCATTATTGATCTTGTGCTCCTAATGACCTTATTCAAGGGACGTTTTGTAAGAATCAGCGATTTGATATTCGTCTATGTTTTGTACGCGTTGTAAACGCTAGCCGTCAAACTTTTTTGGATTCACCTTTCTTTCTGGTGGTTGGTCCATATACACATAGTTTTTTCAAACTGAACGGCTTGTGCGTAACATCCACGCAATGCCATGAGGGGGATATTTAATACCGAGAATGGAGATAATGGTCATTCTCCATGCTGTACGAATACTGTATCTTCTATCGCCAGACTGTCCACGATGTTCAACCCAAGATAGAGAAAGAAGATTCAACAACTAGAAATCTGTGTTCGAAAAACCCATGTCAGATTGGTCACCGTACCAGCCATCCTGCAGAATTCGGATTAAGAGGATAGTTAACATTCAATGACAAAGGAAAGCCATCTAGGATCCGTTCCCTTAACACCCAATGACAAAAGAAACCCATCTAAGATCCGTTTCCCTAGCGTATGCTACACTCATGTCTCACGCTCACGTAATCTGCCAGCTTCACACATATCGGCTGAGCCTGTCGGGCCGCTGATCCGTCCCGTTTTGGGTGCGACCGCTTGCTAAATTGAAACCCTGGGTGCCACAATCCAGATCTACAGGGGTAGGACAGCCCTTGCTGATGGACTGCAAAAGTAGTTTCCTTCGTACGAGAACTCTGCTCAAGCTGTTCGCCACTGGTGGGTATATTCTGAAAATGTACCTTATTTTTATGGACAAGCACGTTATCCTGTTCTGTCAGAATAGAATTTAGTCTCGAAAAATAGTGGGGAACAATGCGGAAGTTAATCATATAGAGAACAATTTTTCATGATTTTAGTTTATGCTTATTGGAATAAACAGCCAGCTCATCATTGTCAGCTGAATTTTTCTGGTATCTGGTGCTGGTATCTGGATTGGGCCCAATAACATCGGGGTTACACACGGAAAATGATTGCTAGGAAATTGGCCACCGAATCCTTGGATACTTCAGGGCCTTGCGATGTTTTCGGACTGAGTTTTATTACCCTATCTAAATGCACTTATTTTCCTACCCAAAAATAACTGACCACATGGGAACCCGAGTAAATCCGTGCGTAGCCCCTCAGCCCCTCAACTTGCGTAGAACCCTTGTCGAGACAGATTTGGGACGCCTCAATTTTGAAGCACATGCCCTTACAATGTACAATGGCCCCCCTCCCACGGAACCAAGGTTACCTTCCTTGCCCAAGTCCACACTCTACACCCTGCTGTAACGACAAACTGCCATAATCCCACTGCCACAAGGCACCCTGCCATGAACGCACTGCACTCCATATACCCTGCTGCAATGAAATCGCTCTGTGAATACCTCTTAGAACTTCGCAGTGGTTGTATCTTCGCATCTTCGGAGGTCATTTGGGAAATATTTCGCTGTGGCTTGGTCTTGGGGTCATTCTGAAATTATTTCGCGGTGGTTAGAAGCCACTTGGGTATTATAGTCGTTCTGCGCTTAGTTGTCTTCATCGTTCTGCACATAGTCGTCCATCGTCCGTCGTCATCATCGTTCTACGCTCAGCCGTCCATCATCCGTCGTCGTCGTCATCATTGTTCTGGGCTTGATTGTTCTGCGCTTAGTCTTTCATCGCCGTTCGTTGTTCATTGCCCCCCCGCGTTTAGTCATCGTTTATCGCTGCTTTGGGCTTAGTTGTCGTTTATCGCTGCTGGGTCTAGTCGTCGTTCACTGTCGCTCATTGCCTCTGCGTCATCGTTCGGCGCTTAGTCGTCGTGGTTCATGATCTTTCTAGGACTCTGGACTAGTAAATTAGCTTTAGTTGTAGTCTTATTTTAATCTTAGTATTATATAATAATAAAAAAGACAACTCTAATGATATCAGAACAGTCAAAGAACATATATATATGTAGGGTGTTGAATGCCAAAACGCTTTGACACCAATGTTTAAGACGTTGAGCAAATGTAACTCATGGCATTAGCGCACTTGCGCGCCTTTTTCTTACATGTATCTCGTACATTGCGACATATCGTCGTTTGCGCTTTACATCCACGCTCGTCGCGCTCTCCCGTACAGTCGTACGCGTTTTTCATTACCACCCGCCCTCCCTTCATATGTATATACACTTTATAGAGGGCCGGTTTTACCGTGTGTTTCACCCAAATATACATACTTGTTATGTACACTTATTTCGTCACTTATGAGGAGTTTTTGGTTTGTTACGTGCAGTTTACGAGGGGTTGGAACTCGTACACTTACGAAGGATTGCGGGCTGTCGTAGCGTAGTTGACATTTCGGCAAAACATTGATCCAGAGATATCAGATATACCGTGCGATTTTTGTGATGCAGGCTCGAAACAGGATATCGTTTGGCAAAAGTTTATAAAGTAGCCTAGTTGTACTCCAAGTTTCTCCTTATGTGGAAATTTTACAGAGGATTCGCGATACTTTGGCATGTGTATATACGGCAGCATAAAGATGAACACTCGAAAAAAGCACCTCGTCCATCAATGTGAGCAAACAGGCATTTCTATGCAATGTACAATTGGTCTTTCAGCCAATACATTAAAGTCCAACGAGGTCTAGATACTTCCTGCCCCCCGCCCCCCCCCTTTTTTTTTGAGGGTGGAAAAGTGGGAAGGATATTGTTGTATTCGTTGATTCGTAGCGATACCACGTAATTGGAGTTCAGAAGCTTTTAATTATATTCCAGACGGCGCAAACAATACCACTTCGCACGAAGGTTGGGATTCTCTCATTCTTCTGATAGACGAACGAGATAACGTCGCACGCCACATTCGGAGGGATCGGTGAAATCGAGAAAGGTTCCAAGAGCGAGATTTACAGTTCATCCATCGTCTCGCGTTTCCCACTCGATTTCGTAGCACCAGTTGGGCAGGATTCTGCTCCCAGGGGGACAGAGAGCGTCTCCTCTCGACATTCTATTCCTTGAATCTCTATATTCCTTCGGCCTCCCGCCGTATGCAAGGACCGCAATTGTGCAAACGAAAACCCCAGCCACCTTGGGATTTCTCGACACTCGGCCAGTCCAAAGCGCCTTCTTTTCGAGTGGCTCTCCATGTCGATCACTGGAGGAACTCCCTCTACCGGGTGCGAAATATATTAGAGGAAACCTGGGGTCCGGTGTGTCACGTGAGCCCAACGTCCCTGTAGACCTTATCTACTCGAATGTAGATGATATCGTCGATATTTACATTTTTTATTTCGTGATTTAAACCGGTTAAAATACTAGGTGGTTTTTTTTTTGGTTTTTTTTTTGCTGATTACGCTGCGGCGCGCTCGGGTTGTAAGCTGTGGCTGAGATAAGTGTCGATTTCATCTCCGCTGCAATACCCTGCAATACGCATCTGGTAATCCGGGGTATTTCGTGGATGATGTAAGAACCTAGATCGTGTGCACACGCAATAGGCAATACATGATGCCTGAGGCGTAATTAATAGGCAGGTCGGGTGTTGATAAATGGCGGGACGGCCAAACCTAGGAATGGGGTGATTTTAGTAATGGCAAGGGCCCAATTTTTGCCATACCATATATACTTGAGATAAACTTTGGATTAAGCCCAGTTGATTCGTTTTATTTGGCGCGCCTCATCAGGAAGGCCCGTCTAGCCCATGTCGTAATCGAGCATTGGGAGAAAAAAAAAAAAAAAAAAAAAAAAATTGTGCGGTGGGGTCTTTATCTTTGGAAATCGTTTGCGTTTTTGTCTAGTCCTCTTTCTGCAAGTATTTGCTTATTAATTTTTGTTTGGTTACATTTAGTTGCGCTATTTATAATTCGTAGAGGAAACATGTAAGAAATCGCTTCTGTCTAATTGTCAAATGTGCGCTTTCAACTCGCTCATTGGGATGTGGCTGAACGCCCAGGCTCCCGGTAACTCCCAAAGGAGATTTTTTCTTCTTCCCTACCTGTTGATAATCCCAATGACTAAATACAATGTATTTGTTTGAGCAAGTTTCAGCATTAATATTGCAGAGAATACAAATAGGGCATGAATTAGTTTACGACGCTACGCGCTATTTGTTGTGATTTTATTTTATTTTATTTAATAAAAACTACCAGCCATGTCGAAAACCTCCACTGCCTCTTTCACCCGAAGCTTTCCCTAACTTCGTCTTTCACTGCCCGCCAATTCCCCGCATCCGCCGCCACCCAATGACGACGCCCGTTCACCGTCCCTCGACACCAGGTCCTTAAACAACGGTACCAGAACCGCCGCGAATCGGCCCTGGTGCCGTCCTAAACCGGGAGTCGTATATACAAGGCCTCGAGCACGACGAGGTCGTCCATCCGCTGCACAGGAGGTACTCGGTATGCGCGGCGAGGAGGGCGGATCTGTCGGCATCTGTGGCGTCCGCTTGAGCGCGCGTGATACCACCGTTGGCGAGGACTCGCTCCATTTCTGACGTGGAAGGTGAGGTGGATGACTCACGGCAAGGGCAAGGCGGAATCGATTGTTGCTTTTTACATAATTATGTCGTGACCCTGGATGTTGCTGATGAGCAGTGAAAAGCCATAATGAATTTATGTTGACGGGGAAACGGGGACGTCGAGGAAAGTGGGGCTCTTCTTGATCTTCGGATTCGAGTACGCACCTCACGGCTCCAAGGGTCTTTGCCTTCTTCCCAACAAATTCCTTGAGTACCTGCCTTCCCTTTTTCTTCTCCTTCTCGATATCTCTCTTCCATCCCTCCACCCCCGCCCCCGTTACGGCCTCGCTGGGGACCATCGCCAGCACGAAAAGCTGCCGACCCTTCCGCAGAAGGTGCGGGTGCTGCATGTACCGGTATGGTCTGTGCACAAACTTAGGACGCGAGCGCGTCGTCGGCATGACGTTCGTCAGTGTCAGGCCGACGCGGGAGGAGGTGTGGAGGGGTGGGGAGGGTTTTGTCGGATGGTTGGAATGCTAGTCGGTTTAAGCCGTTTTACGGTGAAAAAGGAGAAGGAGGAGGAAGGGTCGGCGGTAGCGGTGGTGGTAATGTCGGAGCGAGATCTTTTACGCGTGGACGTGGATGTGGATGCCAATGCCTTAGTCGCCGCGTCATCTGCCGCTTCGGTCGCGCTCGATGACTTCTTGTCCTCATCTTCTTCAGACGCCGCATCACCACCTTCCGCACACTCACATCCGCCGCCCACCTTCTCAATCCACAGCCCACCCTCTCTATTCCAAACTTCCACCTTGCCCTCCCACGTCTCTTCCACCAACTCCTTCACCGTCCGCGCCTCCAAAATTTCTATCACATACCCCTCAACCACCTTCCTCGTCCCGTCAACCTTCCTCATCGCCCTAATTAGTATCCCGCCCCTGGCAGCCCGTGCTTCGTCCCCGATTGTCACGACCAGCCTTTTGCGCGTCCCGCCCTTGAACCCTTCCGACATCCCGACCCGGTGAAAGTACCACGTCCCGTGCCGCAGCTGATCGGCCCGTGCGTGAAAGGGTCGAGGTGGCGCGAGGACGCATCTCGCACGTAGAATTCCACCTCGAGTAGTGTGTAGCGACGAGTGGAGAGGTGGAGATGGTGGTGGAAGAGGAGGTGGTGGGCGATGCGTTAGAAATGCGAAGAATAATGGGAGGAGGTTGTGGCAGGAGAGGGGGAGTCGGTGGAGGAGGAATGGTGAGGAAAGTGAGGATAACTTGTTCAGGATTGGTGTA
>RBNI01003966.1:0-14867 GCA_003990745.1 Jimgerdemannia flammicorona
TTTTTTTTACGGACTCAAAGCCCCGCGGATTTTTATTGGAAGGGAACCTAGACTATATAGGCCAAAACCCTCCCCCACCACCCATCGAACACTATCCCCCCATTAACCTAGACTACTAAATTGTCCAGCAGTCCCACTGCTTCAGTTATGCCAGTCGAACACTGGCTAAGTCGACCCCCTTGACATAAACTAGACTTGTCTGCTCGCCAGGGCTGGATCATCGTGAACACACGTGAGAGCACACCTACGCATCGGATCTAGCAGCGCCGGGACTGAATAAAGAATAGCCCCCCAAACTCCAAGTGAAAGCCCCAGGCAAAGAAAAACCCCCCAACTAACCAACAGAAAGCAAAATAGATTCAAAGCAGGTGAGTAAAGGACTTACACGCAGAACTCTCCTCAAAAGGACTGACACATGGGCTAAGGTCTGAAAAGACCCCACTCCCACTCCCCGACTATCTGGATAGTCTTCGATGACATCACCATCAATGACATCATCTCTGATGAAGTAGTTATCTAGGAAGAGAGGTTCGCGGATTACTTCTCCTTGTTGGCTGAGGTAATAATACATTGGAACTTCATCTCCATCCCACAGTATAGCATCGTCTGTCTGATATGCTGGATAAGGTGTTGGTGGGTGAAGGAGGGGTGCATTGTCTTCGCTTTCATCGGATTCGCTGTCTGCATACCTTCTATAGGTTACAGCACTATGAGTTGCGGGGTTGTAGTAAGCTGGCAGCTGTGGTTCATGTTGCTCATACTTGGGTGGTAGAGTTGTTGGTTCGATCTCGAGGGTTATCTGAAGGTACAGGTTGTATTCTCCAGTCTCTTCATTGTAGTTGAAGTAATCGGGAGTGAATGCAGATTGGTATTCGTGCCAGTGGTCATTGTTCCAATAAGTCTCATATGCTGTTATGAACTGTTGTAAGTTTATCGGCAAGGTTGGCGGTGTGATCAGAGTTGGTAGAGATCCTTGGCTTGAGGTCATGTCAGCATCAGAGGGATCATTGTCTTCTGCTTCGTCTTCATCAAAGTTGATTATATCGTAGATGTCCTTCATGGTGTATCCAACTTGGGGCATTTGCAGGATGTGGTCGTCGGGGTGTGGGAAGGTTCTGTCGGTAGTCTGAACGTACTCGAGATACTTGTGGTTGAGTTCTTGTATCATGTCATCGATTTGGCCATAGGACAGGGTAGCAACCATTTTGCTAGTAGTAACTCGGAGGCAGGGAATAAAGATGCTGTACTCGTAGAAGAGTTCTCGGTGTTTGCAGGCGATAAGCTTCTGGTGTTGAGACATCTGGGTAATGTCTTTATCCTGGTGGTATTCAACCATGTCTTCCAGGAGGCAGCTGATCTGGTAGTAGCTTGAGATTTGTCCGATCCAGTGGACCTCGTTAAGCATGTTCAGAGCGTTCCATCAGGCTTCCATGAAGTAGAGGGGTGCGAGGCTATGGATATTCATGAGGGGCAGAGGGGGTGTGGCTCGGTTGACAATGGCATTCCAAATGTCAGCATGGATGCAGTTGTAGATCTCGGTGGTCATGTTTGTGTGTTTGGAAGTTGTGGTTGTTGTTTGTTTTGGTTCTCTGTTTTGACGCATCTCAGGGCTCAGTATATATGCATCTGTTCTTGATTGGTAAGATTCTGTTTGTGTGAACCTTGTGTTCCATGACTTCATATTGACTCAGCTTTGTGTGCTGTGACTTCTGTTTGACTCAGCTTCATGATCGCACAGGTGATTTCCAGATTTGTTCAGAGGTAACGTGCAATTTCAGTGGTTTGTTAAGAGGGTGACGTGTGATTTCTGTGGCTTAAAGGTTGTGCGCTTACAGGCATCCACTCCAACTCCGCAAAGCTTCTCCCTAGATTGCAATTCTCTGCTCCTTCCAGGGTCTCAGAAGGACTGACCCATAGACTGACAGATATATATCCAGGTACCGCACTACTTCCTCTACTGGGACAATTGTTCCAATAATGTCTCCTCCTACTAGTCTATTACCTAATACTATTGTTTCACACTTGTACCAATTGAGCTGAGCTCCAGAGTAGACCTTATATCATTCCACTATCCTCTTGAGCTCCACAATATCCTCAATTGATCCCAGACTGACCACCATATCATCTGCAAAGGCACCAACTTTCCACCCAATACCATAGATGGAAAGTCTAACTATTTTCCTTCAAATCCTATCCATCAGTGGCTTCAAGGACAGAGCATACAAAATGGGGAATAGAGGGTCACTCTGAGGTACTCTCCTGCCCAGGAGAAAAGCCACCCCTCTGTGTCCATTGCAAATGAGGGCAGCCCTACTCCTTTCCAGTAGGCTGATCATCACTTTCCTGAACTGAGGATATACACCGATTCTATCCAGTACCCTTACCAACCAGGTCCATCACACTCAGTCATATGCCTTTTCCTGATCCAGAAAGACCAGTTGACCATCCAGTCCACATACCCATACTCTCTCAATAACCCCATGCACCCAGGCTGTGCCATCCCTAATAAGCTGACCTCCTACAAAGCCATGCTGCTCCTCACCCAGGACCTGCTGGGCCATACTCTGCAGTCTAGCAACCACTACCTTAGTGACCAACTTTCTGTCCATATCCAGCAGCATAATCGGTCTCCAGTTCTTCCAGTCCTCCCTCCTCTCTTTGTTCTTAAAAATCAGTATCACCAGCCCTAGATCCTGCTCCCCCACCCATCTCTCAGACTGTAGTATCAGATTGCACAATGCTGTCAACTCTCCCAGTATTCCAGGAACTCCCACCATCTTCTTCCAGAAGTCCCAGGGCAGACCATCCTCCCCCGGTACTATATCTAAAGTAGTCGTAGCAAGTACCTGGTAAACCTCCTCCTCCTGAACTGGTGATATCAAGTCACCTAGTCCTTCTACTTGTGGTGGGTGCCAGTCCTCCAGAGTATGGTCAATGGCAGCATCATCTGCTCTATCCTCCTCCTCACTCCAAAGTCCACTCCAGTACCCCTTCAATACTCCGAGAATATCTTGTATACCATATACTAGCAAACCATCAGGTGCCTCTACTCCCTCTCATCTCTGCTTCACTCTCCTTGCCTGAAGGGCCCTCATGAGATACTTCAAAGGCCTTTCTCCTTCCTCCTGCCCCTGCTATCATAACTTTGCCATCAGGCCCTGCACTGTGCTTCCTTCTCATCTCTCAGCACCTGTTGTAATTCCCCAATTTCCATTTTCACCTACATTACTCTCCAGTCCTCCCTCCCCTCTCACACCACCAGATCAGTCCAAATCTCCAAAATCCTAGTCAATCTAGCAGAAGCCCATCTCATCTTTCTTCTCCTCTATCTTCCAGCCACTTTGCCAGCCTTGCTCCAGTAGGCCCTGGTAGCCTCTTTCAACCTCAACCATCTGGCACTGACTGGGGCACCCTTCTGTATCCAGCCCTCTACCTTCTGTTGAATTTCTACTGCCCACTTATCCCACAACATCTTATCAGCTAGCAAAGAGAAATTGAGGTGCCAATGTCCAGACCCATCCCCACTCTCCCCAAAATGTCTCTGCCCTAACAAACCTCAATGATCTGATCATGGGTACTACTCAATCTCCAATGACTTCCACACATTGAGGCCCCAGCAGCTCACCATCAAAATCTAGTCAATCCTTGTCCCCAGGCCTCTCGTCCAATGTGTGTATACCCTCCTGTCACCCCAAAACCCCCTACCAGCATCCATCAGAGCACTCAACCTTTCCACCTCCTCCTATGCCTCCAGCCCTCCACTCCTACCCTCAGCCCCCCACCCTCTGTCGGTCCTATCTACTAGTACATCTCTGACCATATTGAAGTCCCCACCAAGCAAGTCTATGCCCACCTCTGTGAGGACCCCACTCTCCCCGAGGCCCTTCACTCAATCTATATGCTCAATCCTCACAGCAGAGCAGTAGCAGGAATCCACCATAGTTGGCTCCCAGTCTGCTTATATCTATTCTCCTCAAACTAGCCTATTACTCCAGTTCCTTACATCCCGGATCTCCCCTCTGTCCCTCCAAACCAGAATCCCAACCTTCCCCATCCAAACTACCTCCCCTCCCCATTTCTTTGTCCATTCTAGCCCTTCCAAGTCATCCTCACATCTGACATCCTACAAAAGAAAGAGATTGGCCTCCAATCTCTTTAGCCAAGTAAAAATATTCTGGTGCTAGAAAGACCCCCATAGCCCATTCACATTCAAAGAAAAAATGTTGATTGTATTATTCATAAGGAAGATTATATTATTTCAAATGAGTCCTCTACTGCTCCATGTCTACTTCCTCCTGTGCCTTATCCAGGTTGCACTCTGCAATAGCTTCTGCCTCCTCGGCACTCTTAGCCTCTAATTCAGCCAGGATCTCAGCCATTTCCTCATCCTCCTTTTCCTCAAACTCCTCACAGTACTCTAAACAAGCCTCTTATTAGAGCTACAGTCCATGCCGCTTAGCCCAACAGTGGGCAGCCTGCTCACCCACCATAACTGCCAGAGCAGCCTCTCTCTCCTTATCAACCTCATACCCCTCCTCCTCTAAGTAAACTGCCAGAATTTCTACCTTCAATGCCACTACCACTCCATTGCCCTGCAGGATCCTTGTCCAATACTCATCACTCATCACTCTGAGGTCTACTTCTCCTAGCTCTTCTGCTACCAAGTTATTCATCATCCGGTACATCCAGAGCAGATTCCCCACCTTCTTCCCTCCTGGGGTCACTGGCCTCCCTCCATCCAACATCATAGTATCAGCCCCTATACTCGCCAACTCATTCCATCCCTCCTCTGGGACATCCACCAATTCCTCTTCTCCAGTCACCTCTACCAATCCCCCCTTCTCCACATTTGGGACTCCAAAGTATACCTACTGAGCACCATGCATCAGCACATCCTCCACCATTCTATCTCTTGCTACTGGTCCCCTTCTGATAAGGGGGGAGGATAAAGGTGAATCCTCCCAGGTTTCCTCCTAAACCTCAAATGTACCATCCTCATATGGATTCTTGCTTGGTACCTTCTCAGTCTCCTCTAGACCCCCCTCCTCATTCCCCCACTACCAGCAGTCTAGACACTCGCCTCAGTACCTCTAGTGGTTGCACTACCTCCTGCCTTCCTTTTTGCCTCTGCTCCCATTTTCTCCAACAACTCCCTCTGCCTTCTGTGCCCTTGGGACCTCTCCCACACCTCCTTATTGATGTGGACTCACTTCCCTCCAACCACCTCAAGATGCATCAACTCCTCAAATGCCTTCTATGCCTTCGCTCTCCTCTCCACCACCCCACTCATCTCCTCCAGTACTTCCAACAAATCCTCCTCCTCCTCCTCACTCCCCTTCACTCTTATCACCTTATACATAAAAGCCCCCCACACCATCACCAAGGGCCAGTCTCGAGCCTTTCCAGTAGCCTCCCTCTCTGTCAACCGAATCCTGACATCAACATCCTCTATCTAGAGAGAGGTTCCTTCTCACACTCTGAACCCAATATCGACCACCTCCCCATACTTCGCCATGATCTCCTCGACTCTCTTCCTCGTCTCTACAGCAGTAACAGTGGGAACTCCTTTTACCAGAAGCTGCACTACTCTTGGGTCCCACCTCAGGCATCTCACTATCAGTATACACACCTTACCCACTATCATCTCAGCCTTCAAAGCCTCCTCCAATGGCCCAGTCTCCTCAAATCCCACCTCCACCCCTTCTAGGTCCTTCAGAAACTTAACAGATACAGTGCTACTCATCTGCTTTATGATTAGCCCCAGAACCATTTTTGCCATCACTGCCAAGCCCTGGAAGCACATTGTGACTACAAATTCCGAGATCAACTTCTTGAGTAATGGGGCTACTGCCAGTCCCATTATATCATCCACCAAGTCTCCAGGCCTTGTGCCCTTCCCACTGCTCAGTCCATTATCAGCAGTCCCATCTAGATTTTTTTCCAGATCATCCATCACACCCCTATCAGCAGTCCCTGCCTCAGTCGCTATCCCCTCAGCTCCAACCCTATGGCCCTCCAGGGAGGTACCCCCATGAGGCTGCTGCCTTGTAGCCCTCACTGGCCCCTTCCCCCCCTTCAGCCAGCTCTCCAGTCCAGCTCTCTGCTGACCCCCCTTCACCTTCTCCGCAAAGCTCACTCTACCAGACCCTTGACCTCCAGCTCCACCCCCTCCTCCACTATGTCCTCCCACCAGCAAGCCCCTCATACTACCCCCCAAGCTGGGGCCTCTCCCCACTTACTGCCATTTGAATGCTCCAGGGCCACCCTGCCCAGTATGTACCTCAGAATGCTCATTGGTTGCCATGATACTAGTAGTTTGTCTCCAGAAACTGTGTTGAAAGTATTGCCAAAAGGTTGTGTAACCTAAATGTTACCAGAGAGAGATGTAATCTAGTCTTCTTTTTCCATATCTGGCTATGAGTTTAGTAGCTGTCCCAACTTGAAGTATTCTTGAAACTTAGTTTAGTTCTGGTAGGCTTTGAAGTATGAGATTTATAATAAGTGTGTCTGGACTATGCTCTATATACTATCAAAGGATTCTTCTATGGTCAGTAGCTCAGTAGTATACCATTGTCTTTCTATAGCTTACTGTATAGCACTGATGATCTTGAGGGCTGTGGTAGTACTTTATTAGTTAGCCATAATACTTCTTGAGTTGGTTTTGGTAAATAGTAGTAAAGATAATTATACCTGAGAGTTTTTGTAGCCAAAAGGTGGTTCTTTTTATATCTTATACTAAGTAAGGTTTTTCTCACTTGAACTCCAGTTTTCATGATCATAAAGCTTCTACTATATTCTAATATATCAGAACTTTATTTTCTATCTTAATATTCTCCAGAGACTTGTAAATCTTTTCTACATTATTCTATTGTAGTATCTATACCTTAGTTATATAATCATCAGCCTTCTTCCTGATTTGGTATAGTCTTTATATCTTTATATCTATATATTCCCATCTAGTATCTCTATTGAACAATAGAGTTTCTTGAGAACTTTCTTCTTCAAATAGTATTTCTTGAGGAGTAAAATGGTACTTTGTGATCAGATATCCCAGAGAGTAGATAATACTATTGGCAGATAGTGATCTCAATTTTTATAGTTATTATAGATCTTGGTGATAACATTCTTGAGAGTCTTATTAGTTCTTTCTACTTGTCTATTTTCTTAAAGATAATATGCTATAGTCTAAATGTGGACTTATACTTCTTATAGAGAACCTTAAAGAACTAGCTCACGAATTCTGTTCCTCTATCTGTAGTTACTTGTACTGAGGTCTTGAATCAGCAGACAATTTATTTATAGAAGAAATTAGCAATTGACTATATATTGACTTTCTTAAGGGGTCCTGTCTCTATCTATTTTATGAAAAGGTCTACAATAACTATGATATATTAGTTGTCCATCAAAGTCAAGAGTAGAGGGCTGATTATATCTATTACAATATGTGCAAAGGATACTAGTTTAATGTGTGCTGATCTCAGAATCTGATTTCATTAGTCTTATTTCTGTTTCTGATATTTATCACAGGTCTTGACAAATTGTCTAATATCTTTCTCCATTTCTAACTACTACATTGTTCTTCTTACTTTATTATATATATTTATTCCTCCTAGTTGACCAAGTTTGTATATAGCACTCTGAACAAGTTAATCTGGATGGGATTCAGATGGGATCTGAATCCCATCTGGATGGATTCAAATCAATGATTGTTTTGATTTCCAAATTAGACAATTAAATGTTTACATCAATAACTCGATGAATAATCATCCAAATTTGATGATCTTGGTGTCATTTGAAAGCTCTTAATAAGGCCTTTCTAATGATACCAAGAACATTAAAATCGGATTATGTATTGCCGAGATATTAAGGAAACCGTTCCATTTGACAAAATTTCCAAAATCAGCAAATCAAATAATTTCCAAAATCAGCAATTCAGACGTTTTTCTTTATAACTCAGCAACACATAATTTGATTTCAATGTTCTTAGTATCATTAGATAGGCCTTATTAAGGGCTTTCAAATGACACTAAGATCATCAAATTTAGATGATTATTCATCAAGTTATTGATGTAAATATTTAATTGTCTAATTTGGAAATTAAAACAATTGTTGATTCAAATCCATTCAGATGGGATTCAAATCTCATCCAAGTTGATCCAGATAGGATTCAATCCAAATTAATCTGAATTCTATCTGGATTAAATTGACTCATTAGGAGTACTATTTGTATATTAATTTTATTGTTTACTCTTTTTTATATTTAGGTATAACCAGTAGTTTTTCTTTCTTTAGTATTTCTTCATCAGTTTCAAATTGTTTCTATATTCTGTTGATAATTGTTTATGTTCATTCTTCCAGATGTTGGGGCATCTTTCAATATCTCAGATAGGTGATGATTTCATAGTAGAGCTCTTTATTTATAATTGATTTGCTATGGAAATCCTTCAGAGTATCTGTGAGAGGGCATCTGTATTGGCATTGGTTCTTTCTAGGCAGTGTACAATGGTTATGTCATAGGCTTGCAACTTCAGCATAGATTTCTTTAGGTTGCCTAGTGGTCAGTAGTCAAGTGAGAGCTGAGTAGTCTATCTGAATAGTGAAGTATCTTCCTGCTAGATAGTAGTAGAACTTCTCTATAGCTCAGATGACTACAAGATATTTCAGCTTATAGGATTTATACTCTTTTCAGCTTCTTGAATTCCTCAGCTGAGATATGTGATGATATATTCTATCTTGTCTTTCTTCTGAGCCAGGACTACTCTTAGTTCTTAGATACTTACATCTGTCTGCAGAATAAATTCTTGAGTCTAATCAGGTCTTCTGAGGATGGGTATCTGGATCAGTCTGATCTTAAGTTTATCAAATACTTTTTGTTATCTGCCAGTTCATTAGAACTTGGTATCCTTCTTGTTGAGTTTGTAGATTGGACTTGCAATATTAGAGAATCCTTTGATAAATCTTTAGTAGTAGGAGGTGAGTCTTATAAAGGCTTAGGCTTCAGTAACTGTGGTGGGCCTTAGATATGCTACTACTGCTTGAATCTTGAGGGGGTCTGTATGTGTTCTATCTCAATTGATGATATGGCCAAGATAGATAATCTCAACTTCTGCAAACTTGTACTTCTTAGACTTGATATAAAGACTATACTATCTTAGCTTCTCCATCATCTGCTGAATATGTTGCAGATATTCCTCAGATATCTTACTGTAGATAATTATATCATCCATATAGACTATCATCCATCTTCTTATATCATAGTAGAAGATTTTGTTCATCATTCACTGGAAGCTTACTGGTATATTACAAATTCCAAATAGTATTCACAGATAGACATAGGTTCTGTCTAGAGTAATGAAAGCTGACTTTTTGCTTACTGCTTCAGTGAGGTCAATTTGGTAGAATCCTGAGTATAGGTCTAAGGTGCTATAGTACTATACTTCATCTCTAAAGATTATAAAGATGTCACTGATGAGGAGTAATGGTTAGTGATCTTTCTTGATAACCAAGTTAAGCTTTCTGTAATTAGTGCAGAGTCTTGGAGCAAATTCTCCTAACTTGCTTCCTTTTTTCAGAGCTAGTATAACTGGTAAAGCCCAGGGGCTACTGGCTTCTTTAATGATACTGGCTTCTTTCATCTGCTTGATTTTTTCTTTGAGTCATTCACAATAGGCTGACAGTATTAGTTTACTTTTTGGTAGATTGATTTGGTATCTCCTGTATCTACATCATGATAGTAGTGTGGGGTCTTTTCTTTAATATTCTTGAAATCTGTGGCTAGAACATCCTCAAATTTATAGAGTATCTTCTTGAGTTTCTTCTTGAGTGGAAATTCGTTTCCTATAGTATAGTTATGCTTGTTTATAGTTTCCTCCTTCTTGTGATCCAGTTTAGTGATCTTGGTACTAGTGAATACTCCTCTTTTTATAGATCCAAATTCTTTCCTTTCTCTTTCTGTTTCCTCCAACTTCTTGACTTTCATGATTCTTGGCTGAAGAACTAAGATCAATATCTGTGTCAGTCAGTTCTTCTTCTTGATTGGAAATGGAATTATGGGATTGTAATTCTTAGCAATAAGTAGTATTTCTCTATTATAATCTGAATCAATAACTCCTACTTCAATTGTGATTTCACTTCTAGCCAGACTACTTCTTGTCTTGTGGATTCTAATATAGTCCTTTAGAATGGTCATCTTTAGACCAGTTGCAAGTAGGGTAGTTGTCTGGGGCTCTAGTATAGTTTCTTCTACTGGGGTAATATCTATTCTGGCTGTATTTTCTGACTTATATTCTGGTAGAACTGTATCAGAGTAAATCCTTTATATCTTGACCTTGATTTCTTCTTCATTATCACTATCCTTCAGGAGGGCTAGTAGTTCATCATCCTCTTCCTCCTCCTTCTCTTCTCTTGCCTGCTTTTTGAGAGCCTTCTGTCTTCTTTTCTGGTAGATCTTTCTGACACTAATGCTATATTGGTAGCAGTCATTGATGTACTCACTATAATACATCTTGATTCTATAGAGACAGACTCCTTGTAGTACATATCCTTCTGTGATCTTCTTGCACTAGTCTTCTTTACTGATCTATCTGACTTTCTTCTTATTTTTCTGAGTAGTTACCATATAGGCTTCTTCTTACTTACTTTATTCTTTCTCTATCTCAGACAGTACTCCTTTGTTGATATTAATGAGAATTCACATATTCTGGCCTCTGTAGATGATCTGCATCTTCTGACCATTCAGATTGATTATTGTCTTGACTTTATGAAGCTACTAGTTACTGATGAGGATGTCATAGTTGGTGGTATTGGTTACAATCACATTTACTAGAATAGTTACTCTCCCAAACTTAATGGGAATATCTCAGATCTTTCCTAGTGGTGTGGCTCTTATGCTATCTACTGTAACAAATACCAATTTGGTTACTTCTTCAACTTCTCAATCTAGGTGGCCTGCTGCTTTCTTACTAAGGAGATATTCTCCTACTCCTATATCAATAATAGCTTTAAAGATTCTATCTTCAATCTGATAGGTTGCATAGGCAGAGGTCTTGTAATTGTCTTTGCTCTCTTCTCCTAAGTCTTCTTGAATATTGTTGACCTTAGTTATCTTTCAACCTTATTCCTTAGTTGTCTTAGCAAGTCCATATCTCATTTGCTATCTGAATATGGGTATTTCTGCTAACTGGCCAAAGGTTATATTGACTTTTTATTGACTGAGGTCCTTGAAGATATCATACTTAAAGGTCTTGGTTTTGTAAAGCTTCTTTTTTTTTCCTTTACTGGCTGGAGTAGTTTCTCAGATGATATCTTGAACAGCCTGTTCTAGCTCCATATTTTGATCTATTTCTTTATCTTGACTTTCTATAGTAGTCTCTATCTGCTTTTCCATAGAGTTCTTCTTGGGTCTCTCTGGTGGTCTCTTATAGGGTTGTTTGCAGATATCTTTCTTGATAGTCTCAGTAGGGTAGGCTTCCTATTCCTCTTTATCTAATTTCCCAATTTTCTTGAAGGTGATAGTATTGGCCTATTCTTTATTTCAAGTAACATTGCTTGGCTAGGCCTTATGCTTGATTTCACTTATATATTTATATGAGTAGTAGTCTTCTTCTCTACAAGTATAGCAGATATCTCTCTTCTTGTCTGAGGTAGTGGAAAATTTCTGAACTGGACAGTAGTCTCTTCCTTTAATTTCCTTTACCATATCTCCTAGATGGACTATCATTTTGGTGAACTTCTTGGCAAGTTCCTCCATAGGGTCACTATTCTTCTGCTGCTCAGTAGCTCTTGGCTGAGGTGTGTTTTGATTGATCACTATAGTAGAGATCACACTAGTTGTCTTGGGTGCTTTGATTCTAACTCTAGTAACTCTTTTCATTATATGGTCTTATAGATGTCTAACTATCCAGTAGTACTGAGTGTAGGTAACTTTTTGTAATAGATCTAGGACTATTAGTAATGAGCAGATAGCTAGGGCTATCTCTGAGTAAACTCCTTTCATGAAGGTTGTCTTGGCTACTTGATCTTAGATAACAGCAGTATAATCTATAAGAATTATCTGATATTGGATTCTGGTATAGAATGTGTTTAGATCCTCACTTATTTCTTGGCAAGTTGTGTTAAGCTGATCCTTCAGAGCTTACTTAATCTCATCTATATAGTAGATGGCTCAGAACCAGGCCTTCTGTGCTACTAGTACTATATTGTTATCATTTCCCACATAAGTTGTAGTCTCTTATTGGTCCTTAGAGATTGAAGAGCAGGAGAACTACTTACTGTATTACTATCAGAGTTCTTATAGCAGTATACTGCTCAAAATTATCAATAAAGGTGATGATTGATTCATCTAAAGTATATATATCTGTAGAATACTGATAATCTCATATCTATCTTATCTGGATGTTTCAGTTTAATTTGTATAGTTGTTTAGATGGTAGCAGTTATTTATTATTCAGCTTAAAAGTGAGAGATTTGTCTTAAATCACCAATCAATAGGTACTAAGTTGTAACATAATAGACACCTAATCTCAGAAGTATGGTGAATTTCTTTATCTTAAAAACTTGACTTGTTCTAACTCTCACAGAGTTCTCAGAATATAGAAGAGTGAGTTTGAAGTATATCTGCCTATAGGCTTACTAGTTTCTTTACTTTCTCTTTACTTTGAACTATTTTGATCTGAGGTTTATTTACTTTAGATACTAGGATATTTATACAAATTTTCTAGCTATAGAGTAGCTAAGCTATAACTATGTTTTCTGTAAGTTACTTTTTATAAGTGTTAAATCTTTTAACATCTGCTAAAACTTTAACAGTTACAAAATAACAATAACTGCTATTTGTAAAATTATACTATATTGGAAATTGGATTCAAGTACTATAATCAAATTTCTAATTTCTCTGATTTATATTTCTAATTTAGATCAACTGTCATAATAGATTAGCTTGAGTCTCTAGTTACTTTGTCAAAAGTAACAAAATGTTCAGTAGTTTTCTTTCAAAAATAAATGCAAATTTTCTTGCTTATATAATATAGATAATTTGGTAATTTCTTAATTAAATAGTATAGGTTTTATATAATATAGCAGATTTCTTAATTCTTCTGGCTTTGTCTAGCAAACAGACTAAAATATAATAAGTTCTTTAGGCTTAATCTGTTAAGTAGACCAAAATTAGCAGACTTCTTCTTTATATTAGAAAATAGACTAAAGTAGAATCAGATAAAGTTTATAATCTTCTAAAGAGTTACTTTAGAATAGATATTTCTCCTAAGTATTGTAATTTTTTTTCTTTAGAATTAAGTAACTCTTGACAGATATATCTCTCAAAGTATATTAGAAAGACTTATTGTTAAAATATCTATTTTTGATATCTCAATAATATGGCTTATATATATATATATATTGTAACGGTGACCCCAGAATGATGACATCAGCACAGGAGACAGCCTTTCCTTGCAAGCCACCAGATCGGAGCACAAGAAGATCATACAGCATATAAGATGAGCAATGATGACCAACTGTGAGTCATTGTGACCACAGCATAAGCATCCTGAAGAATATAAAAGAAGGATCAAGGAACCGTAGTAGCAGCAACCAATAAGAACCACCAATCCCAAAATAGCTCAAAGACTTACCACAAATGAAATGCCTGCTGCCCACCAAACCTCAAGGTCAAGGAACTACCAAGGTACCTCAGTCAAAGAAAGGATGTTCCAAGACATCAGAAGAGCCATGAGGACCCACTCAAAAAGGACTCTTAGTGTCTATCTGGGCACTGCAGACCCTTATCACTTCATTCTCTACTGCCGTGAAATGGAAACAAGGATCACCATTACTACCGAATGCCTCCAAATGTGGCAGGAGTACGAAATAGGAAACCTCCTCTGCCGGGAGTTCCCACAGACCAGCACCCAAGAGCTACAAGATGCCACTCCCATGGATATATGCGAAATGAGGACAGCTAAGAAGATCCATCAGATCTTCAGGCATGCACCATGGTCGATCCCCAACTTGGAGTATGTTAGAGTCTCGGACTTCAGAGACCTATCATCCTGCAGTATCAATGTACTAGAAGCCAGGATGGCTACAGAAGCCCAGTCCACTATCACTCTCAACAGTGAAGAAGTAGAAGACTTCTGGCACCCCATCCTCCAAGACAACTCAGATCAATTCCTGCAAGGATTGATCTCAGTATTCCAAGGCCCAAGCATCCGGGTTAGATCTCCCCAAGACCCCACATTTGTTCCTTATTTTGTAGAAGAGAACCTCATAGACTGGAGAGCCCCAGACCTTGTTCCTGATTTTCCCACCACAGCCGAACGTGATGACGTCATCGATGACATCATCCCACGCGACATACGCGAAATGTGTGACCTGCATGATGAATTCGCGGATCTCATCTCCTTCAGTAATGATGATGATGATGATGAAGCCCCCATGGTCCTGAACTTTCTGCTCTAAGTTCTTTGTTACACTAGATAATGCCAGCACCAGTATTCTCATGTTACACTGGATAATGCCAGTACTGGTGTTCTCATGTAATACTGGATAATGCCAGCACCAGTATTCTGAGGTGACGTGAAATTGTTCCAGCACCGGTATTTTGATGTGATACCAAATAATACCAGCTCTGGAACTTAGTAGTTTTAGTTATTGGAATTTATATTTAGCTTTATATCTTAGCAACCATTGAATTATATTTTGTATAAATACCCATCTTATTTCCTCTGAAATAAAGTCAGTTCCAGTTTCACTTACACACACTTCCTTGCAAACAATCTAAGAGATAACAAGACAGTTAAAGATAAGAAGTTTGAGGACTATAAGATCTTGGGAAGGCACTCCAATAAGAACTTGCTTATAACAAACTTGAG
>RBNI01003967.1:0-14862 GCA_003990745.1 Jimgerdemannia flammicorona
TTTTTTTCTTTTTTGCCTAGGGACGATGATCCGACGCTCTCAAACGCCGAATCAGTCTTTTACGAGTGGTTGGAAAAACCACTACCCGAGGATGAAAGGGAAGACGTTGGGCTCGTAGAGTTGCATCAGTTTGGCAATGAAGTCGTTCGCGCTATTGAGAGAGATCGGCTGGTCATGCTTGTGCCAACCTATTTGCTAGATGAAATTGGCTGGTACACGAACAAGCTCGGCATCTGTTTGTATGTACGGAGGTTACTAATTGACGATGAGCTTTGGCAGCTGAATGAGATACTAGTGGGCAACTACACCACTTTCCATGGTGTGGAACAACGCATAGTTGTGGATGATACCGCGGCTGTCGTTGTGAGCGGCGCAGATGGAGAAGACGATGAAAGCGGTGATGAAGACGGGAAAGTTGACGATTATGAACGGAGAGGTGGACGAGGCGATGGCGAGAATGAATTACCAGTTTATCGGTCACAATGGTCTGCGTTAAGGTCTGGGAAATGTGCAGCCGTATTACCGCCGAATCATGAACTGAGCGAATTCGGCAGCTCAAGTTCTGGAAGTAAGGTACCTTCGAATCGCCGCGATCTTGGCAAAGGTTCTTCATTCTCAGGTAGTAGAGAAGGAAGCGTGGGTACCAGTGACGACAATGATAAAGGTGGCAATGGCGGAGACCTGCCGAGAACTGACGAAAGCAACTCTGCCCAATCGGTGACCAACCGTAATTCGCAAGGCGTTGTGAGCGGGGCTGGCGGAGAAGACGATGAGCCCTCTGATGGAAGCGATGACGAAGATGGGAAGGCTGACGGTTACGACCGGAGTGGGCAAGGCGATAGCGAGAATGAATTACCAGTTTATCAGCCACAATTATCTGCGGCAAGGTCTGGGAAACGTGCAGCCGGATTATCACCGAATCATGAATTGAGCGAATTCGGCGGCTCAATTTCTGGAAGTGAAGTACCTTCGAATCACCGCGATCCTGGCAACGGCTCTTCATTCTCATATAGTAGAACAGGAAGTGTGGGTACCAGTGGCGACAATAATAAAGGCGGCAGTGGCGGAGATCTGCCGAGAGCTGACGAACGCAACTCTGCCCAATCGGTGAACAACTTTATTTGGCAAGGCTTGTGTGTCTTCCTTTGCATTTTCACGATTTTACGGTGGCCCGCCGTCCTCCTAATAGTTTTTTTTGTGTGGTTTTTTCACATCCGAACCATGAGAGAGTTTGAAGACGGTTTAAACCCGAATTATGATGAGTCATCGAGCGCGGGTGACAGCTCTCAAGTTAATCGAATGACAACAATAACACCCTCGGTTCCACTAAAATCCTCGAACTCCACCTCAGAAGAATCCCAGATTGCTGGATCATCCTCGATCAAGTCCACCGATATCTCGAACAAAAGAATTGTTGCTGCTGAGTTACCTCCCTCCACCGAGAAAACTGCTGATAGCGCTGGCCGGGCAATTGTGAACAACTACCCGGAGACAACGGTCGAACGAGGAAACAACGTTGCCGGCTGCATAATTAATGGCCCTGTTGATCTTAGTGGTTAGTGCTGCAAACATAGGGCGCCTTCCTTATCGTTCCACTTTGACATAAACGTGACGATTTTTTATCTTTTCCAGTAAAAAATTTTAACAGTTCCCGGCCCGAAGGATTAGAGGATCCAAAGTTCACTATTGACGTCAGCACCTCGTCAACAGCGGTTTATAAAAACAGGACACAGGAGTTTACCCTTGGTTTCAAACTGAAGGTTATGATCACCCAATCCTCCCACCAGTTCGAGTTGAGCAATATTGTCTTGGGAGCCACGGAGCATTTGGTCAAAAATAAGCGCTATTACTTCAACAACTTTATTATCAAGATCACCCCCTGCAATGCCCGCGTTGCTTGTCCCAATGCGCACCCGGAGGAGGCGATACGCCACTGGAAGATGAAGCAGAGCTCCGGTACCGATGGAATAAAATGGTGCCATAATGTTGATAAACCTGCCATACGAGCGGAAAATTTGCGATATCAGTTTGGGACATATAGTACTAAGTACAAGTGGGAAAGCTATGGGCCTGAACCGACGGAGTACTTAGTTGACTTAAACGTTGGCCTGACATTTTTCAAGAGTAATTTTAAAGATATCCGTGGTGGAGGAAATGACTATGACCTGATCAACTCGGTCTCTATACGAATCAAGAATATTCGCAAGCATGGCAAAGTGATTGTAACGCCAAGGACACCTGGACTCACCTGGATGGTTGCAGCTAATGTCGAGATGAATAGGCGCGAGTTGTTTTGGCATTTGTCCTCTTTCGCGGAATGCCAAAATTGCTGCGAGTTGGAGGCTGGTATTCGCCCAGTCAACGCAAAGTCGAGTCTCACACGGACAATCAATAATTGGCGCAATTTAAGTTTTCGCGGTAGTCGTTTAACATAGTCTATTTACTATTAACTTCAATAGTTCACGTTTACTTTGGTGTATCCTTATTCAACTAGTAAAAAATGAGAACTCATCCATCACGATTTTCAATCTCTCTTTGATCGCTGTATATACGTCATATCCGCGTCCTCTCCTGCATGAATGACAGTCTCCAGCGCCAGAATAAACATCCATGTATATATACTAAATATACTGATTATAAGTCAACAAAAAAAAAACACTGTATCAATGTTTGACTAAACTAATTCAAGCTTAAGAGTATGGTGACTTTCATAACATCTATTTGAAGATCTATATATGTGAGAATTTATTGGAAAAATTCCATGCTTTGATATAAAGAGACATGCTAAGTTCATTGAATATTCCACTATAAACATAGCTTGACGTAGGATTATGGCTTAACATGTGACTTCCTGCAAAACGATCTCTTCTTCCGGCCCATCCGTGAACGCATTAAGGCCTTCCTCCGCTCTGCCAATTTGACTACTCTGCCTATGTTGAGCCCAGACCAGGGGAGCGTTTGCAGGTGCTGGTCGGGCTCACCTTCGCGGGATACGACATCAAGTCTCGTCCTGCGGCCCCCGCGTTCAGGGATGTGATTGCAAAGAATGCAGAGAATCCAAGATGATTGTCTGAGGAGGCGAAGGGCCGAATAGCGGAAAAATGGCGGGGGCAATTCATATTCCAGTTGATACGTAGCTGTATTATTATTAATCCGACACTGTTTCAAATTTTAGCATCACTAGTCGTTCACAATCTGCCATTCGGTTCTATAACCTTATATAGGGCAACACGTATCGGCGGCGCCCACACGGACCCCCGCCACTTTCCTTCTTCCTTCCCCTTTGACCCCACTCGCTGGCTTGCTTCCTCCACCGACATCTTCGAGGAGCTCGACCCCACTTCCTCTGCCTCAGCTTCCACTATAAAATCCCTGCCAGAGCTCGCCTTCATTGGTATGCATGTCTGAGTAGGAGGAACCTTGTGATACTCAAGCTCCGTGCTCTCATCACGTTCATCATCAACAGGTATGAGCTCGCGTTGCAGGAGGGCACAGCGCTGCGCACCGTTGTCCAGTTGACCATGTTTCCAAAAGAGCAGTGTTTGGATCACATTGAAGGATAGAGAATAGAACCAAAGCATCGATCGTTGGCGCGTGATTTGAGGTGTATGTGAGATCTTTCCATATACTATCACACATGGTATTGTGATCTGTTATTACAATGTCTTGATCAAGATATTTTAATTCTTTCGAACGAACAGCCATTCTTTATGTATTCAATTCAAACAAGGAAAAGTTGCACAGCCAGCTGGTTTATTAATAATGCGAAAAGTGTGGTGAATTTCTCCGCATTTGGTTGGGTCCTATTTTGTGTAATCAAATCGTTTTAATCATCGTGCAAAAACATTCGAGTCTGTGCAATATCCTCCAAGCATCAAATATTGGTGAAAGAAAGAAAAGAAAAATTTGTTAAACGTTCTGATTCGGGGATTCCTCAACCGAAGGAATGCTAAAGAAATGTTAACTCCCCGAAATAAGGGATGATAAGTTATGCGTAATGTCCCGAAAAAAAAAAAAAAAAAAAAAAAGTGACAATCAGCATGGTTTCCGATAAACACACCACCTACTCTGCTCACTATATCATTTGGGCTTCATATCGGAATGGCCTCCCACAAATCTGGACTCCCACCTTCCTTTTCAATCTGATTCGTATCCAGCATCATAACCTCGTTGAGTTTTGACGCGAAGTAGCCGAGACCCCTCTTGTCTTTGAGCATGTGTGGAAGTATCGAGAACGGGTTCGGCTCGTTGGAATTCCTGCGCACGCGGATGCACTCGAGCGTGACTTTATGTGATGAAAGATAATGACTGTTCATCGCCTTGTTGCAGAGCTTAAAGAAGTCATGCTTGGACAGGTATGACGTATTGCGCATGGTGGTGTCCAGGTCAATCTCGGCGCCGGGGGGGTAGTCACGGGGCACGATGGTCCACTCGTTGGTCTTGTTTGGCCCGTTGCGGAAGTAGCGGAGCGAGACCTCGGGCGCGCCCTTGGTCAGGGGCGCGTCCTGGTGATGGTTACCGTGCAGGAAAAGCTTTTCTTCGCCAGTGGCTGGTTGGATGTAGACTATGTCGCCGAAGCGGAGATACGGGCTATCGTCGTCGGACGGACGCTTGATCATCATCCACACGGTCGCGTTGTCATCGTCGGGCATCGGGGGACATGTGGCTACGATCATGCCGTTGTTGCCCTTGCTATGACTATAGTACAATTTTTTCCAACCCACTGAGTCCCAGAAAATGGCAAGCGCAGGTCAGCAGGGTATTTAGCACGGTAGTGAATCAAACCATGAATAAGATCTATTCCAATCGAATACTTACAGGAATATTTGGTCTCAACACTACGCAAGTTCAACTTCATCTGGGAGGCTATCCTTTCCTCATTAAGGGAGGCCTCCATAACTTCTTTGACCTTGGTCGACATATCGTTATCAAGCAGCTCATAGATGGGAATGAGTTCTTCGCGGAGGATAACCTCCCAGGTGGAGGGCTCCTGTTGGAGCGACCTTTGCCAGATAGTGCGATCATCCAAGGTGTCTGAAGTCGGTCGACCACCTGAGGTGAGTAGGAGTGGGGAGAAATAAGTGCTCTGTCACATCAAGCCACCCCACGGCATGATATAAATTAACGTTCGCCTACCTATGATCTGGAGACGACTTTGTTGATTCGAGAAATCAGCTGCATTGGTCGCTCCTCTATTGGATTGGATCGTGAACCCGGCACCGAACCCAGCCTTACCGAAGCCAGTAATCGTCCCGTTAACGCTTGCCTTAGCTTCTGCAAGGGCTTTGATCTCTTTTTCCCTGTCACCTCGATGCTCCGTTATGATTTCCGACACGGTGATTCTTCCGCCTGCACGCGTCCGAAGCGGAAACGTAACGGTAGGAGTGTTTAGCGTGATTGTCATTGAGATACTGCCAAGCGAGAGGAAACCGAGCCAAAAAACAAAGTGAAAATGCTCACCCAAAATGACATTCTGCGCCCAAAAATAGCCAAACTCCCGGAACACTCCCTGCAATGCTTTGTATTTCTCCCAAGTGTTCACGGAGGCCAACGCGATTCTAACACCTTGCACGAATGTCGGAGTCGGCTCGACCAAATTTTCCGTCAGCTTCACAGAGGCTTGGTGGTAGTAAATGACGCGGTAGTACGATGATTTGTGGTCCGATCTCATGTTCCGGTCGGCCCATGTCCTGGTGCCGCAGAGTTCGGTTGTAACCAGGGGGGAAAGAAACTTCACCGAGGTATGGTTGAACCCGTTGTCGATGAGATTCTCAGTCAATTGGGACCGGCTGACAAGCTCCTCCTCGTGGTTCTCATTGTAAGCGCGCAGTGCGAGGGGTTCATCCCCTTTGAGCCTAACGCCGGCTGTGAGCGCTGCTTTGCCTTCGACGGTATAGGTACGACAGAGGTCGGGAATATTTTTGGTGAACTCCTGGCTCTGGATGTCCACCTTCTCCACTCGGTTTTGCTTCTGCTTGGGTGAATCTTCGTGGTGGGCAGGACTGGCTGAGCTCGGGGAGTTATCTTTGTCACTGAGTCTGTCTGTGGATTTTTTTTGTTTTCGGGTATAATCCTTTTTCTTAAGCATAATTAACGGCTATGATGTGACAGTGGAGGAAGTATGAACGTGGCGGGTGGCTGTTGCTCCTTTGCGATATCACGTGTCAATATGTCAATAGGGAGATGCTGCTTTCACAATATATTATACATATATCATCTGCCTTTTATATCAATTTCCATCCCTTTTATATAATAATCCACAGTGGAATGTGGTTAGAAATTCATGAATAAAAAGCCAAGAATGTGCTTGCACAAGTTGCATTTGTATTGCTGCCCTCAAAATGGAGGTCTGACATTATTCGAATTTTCGCACGGCCGATCAACAGTGGCATTGCTTATTTTGGATTGGTGTCGTCACCAACCCTGTGACCCACTCTATCCAATGAAATATTTGCTGAATTAGTTTATATGTCTGGTTTCACTTGCACAGTATACAAATTATCTGTAAAACTACACAGATAAGTATATTGTTAAGCTTCAATATAGTAAGGAAGATACTACCAGTTATGATATATCTGTCATTCAAGAGTATCTTATTATAATACTCTACTCCTTCAGTATGGCTATATTCTGAACACTCTTACAAATTAGTATCAATCTGACAGAGGATCAGTAGTGTGACTACAAACACTATGAGATTATCTGAGAACAGCTTGGGCTAAAATTTATATATGTATTATATATATATATTTAAGTCAAATCTACTTTGTTAAGAGATTATCAAGACTGAGTTTTCTTATACTGAAGAAAGTGAATAGAGTTCTGAGGTTTTTACATATCACAACTAATTTTGCTAAGAGGTTCATTTTAGAGAAAGTAAATACTACTTAAAAGAAGAGTATAACAAAAAAGACTTGAAATTTAAAAAAGAGTTTATATTACTTATATTTTAAGTTTATATTAAAGAGTAAAGAATAAGCAGTAAAAAATATTTAAACTGATTAGTATCCTTATAATGAGATTGAGAATATTATTTATTATAGTCTCATTCAATAATCAAAAATAATAGAATTGGTAAATAAAATATTATATATTTAATATAAATTATAAAATTTAATAATATTAATATTATATAATAAATATTTATTATATAAATAAATTCAGTTAGCTGATATATCAAAGAGATATATAAGTAGTATTATTTTTCAGAGCTTTAAAAAGTTGATTATTAATTTACTTAATATACTATATAAAAAATAAATCAGAAATAAGATATTATACTTATTTTTTAAATATTATATATAAAAATATATAATACTAATAATAAAGTATCACTAATCTGTCTAGATTCTATTTAGATATAATAATATAGATAATATTTAATTGAACTTTTATTTAATTATTAATAGTAATATAAACAATTATCAGAATTAGTAAAAGTAAGTATATAAACAAATATTATAACTACTATTACTTATAGTATTAGTCTGTTAGATATAACTATTTGATTTTATTTATTTTACTAAATAGCTGAATACTATATATATTTTTATTATATATAAGTAATCTTATATTATTATATTAGTAAAAAAAATTTCAAAGACTAAGTAATCTATATAATAACAGATACTATGAAAGAATGTTATGTTGAATTTCTGAGCTGAGTATCTGGTGGATGATGGTCTACTGAATTGTGAAGCATACTATAATATTGAACAAGTTGGGGGTTTTATACAGATACCAGAATATTGACTAAGAGAGTGTGAGATGCTGGGGAACTTTAGAATAGTGGTAGGAGACCAGCTGGGTGTAAAGAAGAGACCAGAGAGGGAGAGAGGTCACTGGAAAGATTTGAGAACTAGGTTAGTGGGTGGGGTGAGCAATGAATGGCTCACTGTAGGGTGGGTTTTAGCTGTATAGATAGGACTAGTTAGACATTAACTCTTTGTTTTTAAGGAAAGGTGATAGCTAGGTCTGTAGAAGAGATTGTTAAGATGAGAGGAGTTGTTGGGAGATATACTGACAGAGTGATGGATTAAATAGGGTCCTCAGGGTAGGTGTTGCCACTGTCTGGTAAAAGAGATTTGTAGACAGAGTAGTGGACACTCTTTTCTCCACTATCTTACTGGGTACAATGGTTTGGTAGGCAACTTTCTGAGTTCACTTTCCACAATTATTACCCCCTCTACCTTAGGTTGGTTTGCTGTACCTGTTGTAAGGCAGTGGGAGAGAGGCAATGGTAATGAGTTGCCTCTTTATCAGTATCAGATTGGTGTCTTCTCTACTTTTTCATAATTTCTGATGCCTTCAGCTATGTCTGGAGTGCATCTGTTTTGGTGCAGTGCCTTCTTCCTTTTGTTATTGCCAACAAGGTGCTGTCCCAGTGTGTCTTGGGCTATATAGGGAGTTGGTCGACCTTGGGTGTCAAGTGCTCAGTATAGGTTACCTGCAGGTCCTCAGTGCCTGTGGTGGGGTCCTCTGGCTTTGGTGAGCTTCCCAATGAGCATAGTTCTGGTATAGGTGACTGCTTTTCAGGTGTTGTCAGGATGGGAGGAGAGATGGCCATCACAGATAGGAGGAAGGGTAATAACAGTAAATCAGTAAGGTACTAGGCTGGGGGTAGTCATTAGGGCTGGGGCAGGTACTGCTTCAGTAGGGTCTTTTAATTGGTGCAGTATAGTTAGGTAGTAGGTATCACTCTCAACTTCTTTTGGTGATTTGGTGGGTTGGGCCCCAGTTGTCAGAGGGGGTTGGGGGGCCTGAGGCTACCCATTTCAGGCATCTTAACTGCACTCAACTGGAACTAAAAGCTGATACAGCAATGTAATCGAGGCCCACAGGCTTGAGTAGTGGGGTATTAGGGGTCTCCTCCTGCCTCATGTATAAGTCCTTTACTTACCTTGACTGGGAGAACCAGGCCCTACCCACTGTGTTGTGCTTTGATGAGAGTTTTTTCTTTGCCTGTCATTCTCTTTGGAGTGGCAGGGGCTATTCTATTTAGCTTAGGCATAGTCTTGTATATATGTTGGGTTCTTGGGCATATGCTTTTAGTCATTGGCATATGGCTGGGTTTCCCCTGATGATAGAGAGAGTATGGTGTGCAGAATGAGGTGTGGGCCAATATAGGCCCTACTGCACCTGGCATAGTCAAGCTACTGGACAATAGCTAGCCTAGATTAATGAGAGAGCAGTGTTTGATGGGTGGTGGGGGAGGGTTTTGGCCTATATAGTCTAGATTCTCTTCCAATAAAAATCTGTGGGACATTGAGTCTGTTAAAAAAAAAAAAAAAAAAAAAAAAAAAAAAAAAGACAGAGTGGTGGATAGGTAGAGGTGATTAATGGCCTAGTGGTCTTTAATTAAGAGAGAGTAGGGAGAGAAGGGGGCCCTAGGGGGATTAGATAGAGGTGGGCTTAGTATATTATATATAGGATAGCTGTATTAATAAAGGAAGGAGTCTGAGTGACTATAAAAAAAAAAAAAGAGACTAAGTAATCTAACTTTTACTATATATTTAAATTTCAATATTATACTCTCTTAAGAGTTATATTTTTCTCTTCTAATGGTTTTATATAATAAATAATAAAAACTGATCTAATGATCTACTCTTACTCTTTTCTCTATCTCTTCTACTCTTTCAATTAAAGAGTATAAGTCTAATTGATATAAAGTTAATATTAACTATTAGAAAATTTAATAACTAATTAATAAGTTATCTTTTATATATATAGAATAAAGAAAGAGATAGAATTACTTCTATATTTATAATAAATAAAATAGCAATATATATTTAAAATAACTAGTATAATTAAAAATAATAATCAGAATAATAAAAAGATCTCTATACTAATTATTATTAGTAGTATTTTTATATATATATAAAAAGAGTCTAAGAATACTAGATACTTATAAAAAATCTTAATAGTATTGATATTAATAGTTTTATTATTTTATATATTAAAGAGATAGATTTTTTTTTTTCTTTTGGAGATATAGATAATATTTAAATCTAAAGCTCTATAATTTATAAGAATAGTAACTAATAGATTTATGGTTAGTTTTATAGTAATCTGATTATTAAGTAAATTAGCAAAATATACTATTTTAATATTAGTAGTTAAGAGTTGATATTTCTCAATAATAGTAAGAAAGTCTTTATCTATATCAAAGAGTTTATTTCTGAAGATATTAAACTAGATAAGCTTAATAACTTTCTTATTAATCTTAATAATCTTATAGATAATAGAAATATTGTAATAACTTTTATCACTATCTCAAACTTATTCTTAGATAACTCAGATAATAAGATATTACTTAAAAACTTAATATATATAGTTCAAGAGATCTTTCTAGTTCTTCTGATTAAGAAAGTACTAAATCTTATAGTAGAATAATTTAATACTTCTGCTATATAGCTATCAGAGTCTTCTTACTATATACTAACTAAATCTCTTATAATTTAGGTTTCTTTTTAAAGTATTTATCTTTAGATTTATATACTAGTTCTTAGTAAAATAAAAGTTAGCTAGACTTCTGGAATTTAGTTAGAAAAACTAAAGTAAATTAGATATCATTACTAAGAACTTAGAAGAATATATATCCCTTTGTCTGTAGATAAGATCATCTTTTAAAATCATTTAGCAGACAAATTAAAGTTTGAAAAAAATGATTTTTTGAAACATTGTTTTTCTGTTAAAAATATATCTCAATTTGTTTAAAAACAAAAAAAAAAAATTTTGTAAAATTTTTACCAAAGGTAGAATTATTATATAAAAAATTATTGGTAAATTTTTTTTTAAAAGCTATTATGATTTTAAAAATTATAAACTTTTAAAATCTTATCTCTAAATATAGGTGCAAAACAGTTAAAGGGATATATATAAGAAACTTTTATATTTTATACTAAACTAAAAGCTGATTTATTATAAATATAATTACTAGAGGTATTTTACATATTGGCTAAATAATAATTTATATTAATTTAGTATATAACTACTCTGTTTGCTCTCTGAACAAATATACTATTTATACTCAGAACAAATAGACTATTTATACTCAAGATAAATCTTCTGAGTTAGATAATATATTACTAAGTAATATTTAGTTAAAAAGTAATTTATTATATATAACTTTTATTAATTTTAAAATATTATACTATTGATGATAAAAAATAACTTATTTATAAATAGCAAAATTTATAAATAATAATAATATAATAATTTCAACTCTTATCAAAAAAAATCTCATTAATAGATCAAAATTACTCAAACTAACTATTAATAGAAAATAAATACTATACTATAAACTATTAATATCTTGTTATCTATCTCTTATATTACTCAATATTATATTTATATATAATACTTATCAATTATAAAAATAATATTTCTTAATAATACTTTTCTTAAATAAAATCTAATATTTTAACATTGAAACCTATTATATCTACAAACTATAAACCAAGATATTATCTATAGATATTTAGACCAAAATATCTCTAAAGAAAAGTTTGTCTTTTAGAATAAGTAAGCTTTCTTATATACAAATATATTATATATTATACTCAACTTTTAAATAATGACAATAAAAGAGAGAATAAAAAAAAGTGAAAAGAAATGAAAGATGAAAAAATAAAAATAAAAAAGATAAAAAAAGTATGAAAGAGATGAAAAAAGGTAAAAAAAGAATATAGCACTACGCTTCAGCATGATGAGCGCCATTCATGCGATTCATGCGCTTCATCATACGCCATTCATGCGTTTCAGTGAACACGGCGAGAGTGCGCCATTCATGCACTTCAGTGTATGCTATCACGCCATTCATGCATTTCAGTGAATACAGCAAGAGCGTCATTCATGCGCTTCAGTGCACGCTAGAATATGTGCAAGGGTTCGACGGTAGGGGATGGAGACGATGGTTGGTAGAGCACGATCGCCATAGAATACGGCGAGGGAACCCGTTAAATAATTTAAAATAATTTGACAGAGAAAAATGGGGGGGACTTCGCCGAAGCACAACATGCATTCTGCGAAATGCTGTTCTAGCCCATGAAACATGCTAACGCCGAAGACAGACTAGCGCCCAAGACAAACCACAGACTAACGCCCAATAGACTAACGCCCAAGACGGACTAACTATGAGTGCGCAAAACTGAGTTCCCATTACGTATTATAGAGTACTTCTGAATAAAAAGTATTAAGGGAACACGTCCTAGGTACGCGAAATCACCATCCGAATGTTCCGTGCCACTTTGCCAAATCCAGTTCACTCATAGTATGACAACAACATTGCGATTTGATGACATCACGCGAAAGAACGTTTTGTTTCGCCAAATCCTACAGTGACAAAATGACAAGCCATCGATATCACCAATGTCGTTTGTTCGTTCCCCCCAACAATGATGTGATTGTCCCAAAGGGTATATTTATTTTTGTATTCTCCTGGCATTATAGTTTATTCGAGGTACTTGGTTATAGTTTATGCTTTGATATTTTATTTCATGATTCCGTAACCTCTGCTTTTTTTGCATCCCTCCTCACCCACAGAGAAACCCCTTAGGCAGATAACCTATACCAACTGCTTTGGTACGCCACAAGTTGGTACTGAAGGTAGAGGTAGAGATTGTTCAAGTTGTGGGATTAGGTATGTTATAAGTTTATATTTGTGAGGTGAAGTCGGGGCTGGGAATCTGAATGGGTCGAGTGAAAAGAATGGGAAATATCTGTTGCATTAAAGATGGGGGTACATCAGTTTTGGCATTCAGTCGGCTCCGATGGGAAAGAGTAGTGACACTAGTCTCAAAACATTCATCGAAATCGTTTAAATGATACTTATATCTCCTTCCTTCCTTGCTTTGGGCACAGCAAGACTAAGATCGATATAGACCTGATGCAAGTCTTCCCCCACAACACCTAAGATGAAATATAGCCCGATTTTGTATATCTGCTACATGAATCATGTGCTTGATCAATTTCTGGAGCACCTTCTCAACAAGAGCGTGAAGGGGATCGTTCGGAGCGAATCACAATTTGGAGACCTCACAACCCTTGCTCCCTCTCGAGGAATAGAAACAGAGTAAGACCCGAATACGGGTACTAGCCAACCTCTGCAATCTTCCATCGAACAATCGTAAGGATAATCATGACGGTTTCGACGACAAACCTACCAGTGGAACAGCTCAAAGAACATGGCATTGTGTGGAATATGTCTCTGGCAGAACTGGTGCAGCCCAACAAGTCGTGGAAGCCGCCGATTCAGGGGATCATGCTGGACGACATACAGCGGCTTCAGAGGAACTCGAAAAGATCAATCAAAAGATAAAGAATGCATGCGGCAAGGTCTGTTAACTCATCGTGAAGCAGACCATCCATCAACGCGCAGCAAAGACATAGATCCCCGTAACGTCGGTCGCACCCAGAATCATCATCTGCGAGGAGGTCAGCGAGGTCCTCGAATCCCACATTCTCGTCACGCCTACGGCCTCAACACAACACCTTATTCTGATCGGTGACCATCACCAGCTCCAGCCTCAGGTCGCAACTTACAAACTCTCAGCAGACTTGTCCGTATCGTATCCTACGGCTTACCACTAAAGTATGGCACACCACAGCGGTTGATCTAGGTAATCTGTCTAGAGCATTTCTCTGCGGGTGAGGAAGAATGAATGGATGCAAAAAAAAAAAAAAAAAAAAAAAAAAAAAAAAAAAAAAAAAAAAAATCAAGGTTCAAAAATCGCTTCGTCTCGAGCGGCGCGTGGTTCTATTTGTGCATCGCATGCTCGGCAAAAATCGCTCCACCAGAATGCTCGTGTCAAAGACAATTACGGATTACATTTTATTCACGAAAACAAGCTACGGGAAGAATTATCATCACCGCTTCGGTCTACCCATGCTCCGAGATTGCAGATCTCACTACCCTGCATGTGTCTGTGCAGTGGGCTCCTTCACATTGAATTGGAGTCGGTGGGAGCTATATCAAGTACAGCTGGAAAAGAATAAAAGAAAAAAAGAAAAAAAGAAAAAATAAAAAGAAAGAAAAAAACGTAAAGAAGGAAAAGAAAAGAAAAGAGAAGAAATTTCCCGAGAGTTTCAATATTGTCGCGCCGTATGGAGGATGTAATTTACAATATGTACTGTGGGTATATCAGTGTAGGTTTTTTTTTTTTTTTTTTTTTTTGGGTTTTCAGTGATTGTGTAGAGTTATTTCTAATTGTCATTTCGTGGGTATATGTGTCTCCTCAGACCAGTTCTATGTGTAATGCTCATACGTCTGCTCGAAACGATGTGGTAACGTCAGTTCTTTGTAAAGAGATTGTGTGCAATCTTAGATCATTAAGCTTATCTGTATACAGTAAGTGGATGAGATACAATTAAGCAAGCTGTATAATAGGATTAATTGCAATAGTAAGTTTTTATGATTTATATTTTTTTTTGTAAATGCAATTTGTATTTATATATTATTCTTGAGTTTTTTATAATTTAATGTAAATATTTTCTTTGGTATTTTTTCTGTAGAATAAGTGACATGTCAACTATATCTGAGTTTTACGCATTTTTCAGTATTTCCAAAATCTATTTATTGCATACTATATCGTTTTTTTTTTTTTTTTTTTTTTTTTTTTTTTATTTTTTATCACTATCGTAATCTATATTGATGTTTCTACCATATCTATCAGTTCACCTTTTTCTCACTCGCTGCATGCTGATGTTGTAAACAGTTTCGGTTCGCTTTTTTTTTTTTTTTTTTTTTTTTTTTTTTTTTTTTTTTTTTTTTTTTTTTTTTGTTTTTTTTTTTTTTTTTTTTTTTTTTTTTTTTTTTTCTATTTTTAAACACCATCGTAATCTATACAGATGTTTCTACCATAT
>RBNI01003968.1:0-14861 GCA_003990745.1 Jimgerdemannia flammicorona
ATAGCTAGCAAACTTGTATAAATAACCCATATCCTTAGAGTGAATAAAGCCTCAGTCAGTTTGTGTTTAAAAGTAAAAAGGATTACAAAGAAACCACTGCCTCCAAGAGACCGGATAAATTCTGAGAACAAGATAACAACCTAGAGCAACGGATCGCTCGGAAGTTTGAGTTAAAGAATTTTCTCTTACCACGGAAAGAAAACGTTACCCGACCGCCGCCATTCGACCGCCATTCGAGACCCGAGACCCAGCCAAGGATTCAAGACCATGACCGCCGTGCATTCAGACCGCCATTCGAGATTCAAGACCCGGAAACCCAAGGATACCCAGCCAAAGGATACTAGACCGCCAAAGACCGACCCGCCAGCCTACACGAACGACCGCCCAGAACCTTTCAAGTTAACAAGTCAAGACGGACGAGCGAGCCGTCAACCTCCGTTTTCCCCGACCTACTGCGCCACGGACCGCTTTAATTGACCGCTTATAGCCAAGCCCGTCGTCGCCGCATAAATTCAAGTTTGCCGCCAAGTTATTCGCCGCCCTTTTCCACTAAACAATTGAGCCATCAACGTCCTGAGCCAACAATCGAAGTCCCGCTATTATCAATTACCGCACGAATCGGATGAACCGATCATGTGACTATCGACCTGCAACCGTCGTAAACGCACTCATATCCATCGCGCGCTTCACCAAGTGGCACCTTAAGTCGTGCCTGAAGAGCATCGGAAGAGAACTAGGGATACAAACCCGACGTCACAATAGTTATCAAATCTTTTTCAATAACAAAACTTACTGTGTTCTGCTTCACAAAAATATTGTTCCCTATGAAAATGGAAAAGTACTCCACCTCGGAGTATTATAACCAACTTTGAACAGGAAGAAATTGATATTAAAAACAAAGTATCCTAGCACGTGTTCACACCAATTGTCTTTTGTGGTCGAATTCGCCCGACGTATTTTGGTCAATACCCCCCTTTGCGTTACCCCGATGTCGGAGATTGAATGCGTGCCTGGTGATCTGCAGAACGTGGAACGCAAACAGTTTGACAAGATAATCATTATTTTACTGGAAGATTCCAAACAGGGAGTTGGAGCCAAACACTTTGGGAGAGCAACTTGCGGATCACCAGAATTGGGAGGGAGCAGTTCAAAACGATTCTCATGGAAGCTACCGACCGTCGCACCATGCCATTTTTATCGCATTCCGCTATTTAGCAGTCAATATCATATTATTAACGTTACAATAGCGCCACGTTACTTCGCCACCGAGAGCAACCGGAATAACTATTCGCAATACATATAAGTAATCATCTTATGGTCAAGCATGGAACCTCCTTTTTTTTTTTTTCTTTTTTTTCAATAACCGTGTGATAGCCGACTTGGAGCCGCATGCGCGAACCGCAGCATTTATATTTGACAATAAGGATTGTTTTCATGGATCGGAATCGTGCAGATAAGTGTTACACAAAGGTAACATCTACAGGAAAGGTACATTCTTGGAAACATGCAACGAATGCGGAAGGCTTTTTGGGATCAATTGCGTCTTACGGCAGTTTAGATGACATCGGCGTGTGAGTGCTCACCCGACAATTGCCTTGTATCCTGAGTTACTTAAAAGAGACGCAGAATCGTTTTTATTCAATTATCTCCCCCTACCCCCCTCAATTCATGGCCACCAAATTAGACATCTCCAAGTACGGCGGCTCTCCCGCTTCCACCCGTAGGTCACCCACCCCAGCCTCGTTGAGGGCGAGTTGGACACAAGATCGTACAACCCGCAACCACGCCATCAATGTGCAGATAGCAAATATTCGCAAGGCGAAGAAAGTGGATTTCTGCATCGTTATGGACTGCACGGGTTCCATGGCCCGGCACTTGGCTGCCTGTAGTAGTCATGTCCTCCGCCTCGTGGAATACGTCGGCAAGATCAACGGAAGTGTGCAAGTTCGGTGGGGGTTTGTTGGGTATCGCGACCACGAGGACGGCGCGCGCCGGTTGGAGTGGCTTGATTTCCGTAATGACGATGGACGGGCGTTCCGAACCGTGGTGGGAGAAATTCAAGCTTTTGGTGGCGGCGATGAGCCCGAGGATGTTCTGGGCGGACTATGGGAGGCAATGCAGAGGTTGAGCTGGTCTGGTGGGACGAAGATTATCTTTCACGTCGGTGACGCGCCCCCGCACGGTCGGATATTCACCAGTGGAAGTGACAATTATCCCGGTGGCGACCCCAACGGTTTGAGACACGAGACAGTGCTTCGAAAGATGCGGAGCCTTGGCATCTTGTATTATTTCGGATCGATCAATAACAGTACCGATCGAATGATCGAGATATTCCAACAGACCCTCGGTAAGATTACCGTCTTCAATGTCAAGTCCACGCAACCCCAAACCCTCGTTGACCAGTTCGTAAAAGCCTCAAGCGTCGCCATAGCTCAGTCTGTAATGCTCACCTCAACCATTGCCTTTGCGAATGCAAGCACACTGGGTAAAGCGGACCTCCCAATGGACCCCAACCAGCCTGACAACTGGAAGAATGTTCCCACCATCAAAGGAACCTCTTACACGTTCAACATTCCTAAATCCATGGACAAAATAATGTCGCTGGAGTATTGGACAAGGGCTAATCTCATCTCCGGCAGCGTCGCCATCAAGGTGGCCGAAAAACCTTTCTCGAAAGGGGTAGAACGGTACGCCTACTACGGTCGTAGCATCAAGGCTATGTCCAAAGACGAGGCCGTCGTGCTCAAGAAGTTTGCAGACGAAGGCAGTGTCAGCGACTTCGAACGTTACTTGACGAGCTTGGAGGTGCAAACCATCGCGGCGTATATGGCCTTCGAATTCAACCGGTACAACTGTACGTTATCGTTATTACTTCTCATTAATGACGTGTTGCAGTTGCTCAAATTATCTGTGCATTGTGCCCTTTTCCCACCAGCAGCAAATGCCAAGAAAGTTAAATTTCTAAAAGCAAGGGTCATCAAGACGGCAGCCTACGGGGAGCCTCGGTACTGCTCTGAGGAACCACTCTATCGCGATGCAAATTTCAAACGTTTCAACTGCAATGCCGGCGTAATCACAGAGTTTCATTCCACTTTAGAAGCGTTTGCGCACTTCACTTACCAATTTACAGAAGGTGAGCATTCCGTTCTTCCCGCTTTGACCTTTTTCATCCACGGAATCAAAATCGATCACAATTTCCCATCTACAAGGTTACCTCGTCGTGACGGACCTCCAGGGAGCCGAATACCAGACTGAGTTTATCCTGACTGACCCGGCTATCCTCTGTGTCGATAATCTCCGCTTCGGCCAGACAAACCTAGGCAGCGGCGGAATCAAAGAATGTTTTGTGGCCAATCATAGATGCAACTCGGTCTGTCAGCAACTCGGCTTGAAGGTCATCGGTGCTTAGACACTCTTTCTTCCTTTTTTATTTTTATTTTTATTTTTGAAGGAAGTGTCGCTGTATTAATGTAGCAAGTGAGACAATAGTGCAAAGGGCCGCTCAAGTTGTGTTTCGAAAGTGAAGTGTGAGTGCATGGCAGTTAAATTCATTCCCTACCCCCCGGAAATTAGTATATATACTGAAATAATTTTAATGTGAACATATATTTATGTGGCTATATATTCCGAGGCATTGGGTGATGATATCACAAACACAGTGGCTAAAAGAGCCCAACTCTAATCTCGTCGGGTACGTTACCCAAATTGTTTCGCCCCAGATCGTGGATCTGCAAGCGCCACAAACATTCTCACGGATCCCGGGAGTAATTTCGGTTCTTAGCTCGCTTTCAACGATACGATTTATGGAAATTGTCTACCTCGGTGCCTGCCCGACGATGACAAGTCAATGTTCCGCGAAATAAAAAGGAGGATGGCGCATGCAATTGGACATGGTCGATTGGCTAAGCCGCAAAGTGGCGCAACACCGCAGAGCTCTGGTGCAAGTGATTGGTGATCGGAGTTCAGGCACGGCGATAAATAAAAAGAGAAAGAAAAAGAAAAATGCTTGGTAACGAAGAGTCAATGGAAAGCGATACGGGTTACTAACAAGATCAATGGGGTCGTTACCACAACCCTATCATTCATCTGCAAAAGTAATGCTATTCGTATCGTTGTCGATCGACGAAGAGATGGACCCAAATGTATCACAACACTGTGTCCAGTTTGAACAGCATCGGAAAAATACGACGACTTCTAGTCCCTTATTGGGTGTTTCAGCCACCGATCGCTTCTACGTGGAAGTTTCCAACGATGCACAATTGCGATTTCAGCGTCACTCGATGATAGGTGTGACGACGTGACCATCGACCCAGGAGTTTTTCAATGCCCTGAAGAAGGTAACGATCTACGAAATGACACGGATCGAAGAGCCGATGGCAGCATCTGTATCTGCAGTTAACGATAACGAAATCAAGACTGATTGAATGCTGCCTATCTATATCTTTTATATATTCTGTTGATGCGAGTGAGCGTATATTAAACAAGGTCGCTCGCTATACAGTAGATACTGAAGCTGGTTCTTCGCCGGGAAGGCGTTCGCGTATTGCATCACAATTAGCATGACAATACGCATCCAGCAGAGTGTCTGTGCGGAGGTTGCAACCAAATTGTTCGATTATGATGCACGTGAGTTGATTATATTCTGATTTAAACGTGTAGCGCATATGAAAACCAACTCCAATAAATGACGCAGTTTACAATAAGGATTTACACAATGTTATATGCACTTAATCAGACGTGTGCAAACGCTTTGATGATCCGACCTCATCATCAAAACTCACTTGATCTCTCCGACCAAATTCTTGATAGGCTCATAGAGAAGGTCTCGCGTCAACACGGTTGTACTCAATGGCAACGAAACGGGAGAACAACGCCTGCACATTATTACCTTGACGACAGTCACTATACGAAATGGGATCCAGTCAATGTGATGCCTTACTATGCAAGATATATGATGCAGCCAGACATTAAGCATACGAGTCTTTCTGCTTTTTTATAAATACACATAAATCGCACCTGCAGTGAATAATTGATGTTCTCGCGCTTTGTCTCCTTAATAGCGATGATGGCATGGACAACGATCCAAATAGTAACGTCCCCATTGTTCTGTCATTTGCTCGTATCGATTTCCATTGACTCTTTGTTGCCTAGCATTTTTTTCTTTTCCTCGAGCGCGTCATTCTGATCACCGGCACATCTCTGTGGTGTTGCGCCACTTTGCGGCTTAGCCAGTGGAATGTGTGCTATAACAATAGCGGTCCAATTCAAATTATTTGCATGCCCACTCCCTTTTCCATTTCGCGGAACATTGACTTGTCATCCTCAGGGCAGGCATCGAGTTAGACATTTTTCATAAATTGCACCTTTGAAAGCGAACTAATGCTTGCAAATTCGTAGGGCCTTGGTATATTCAAGTCTCACGCATGTGGCAGGTCTCGGCCGAGACGTACCAGGTCTACGTGGGCGAATCGTCCCATGACATCCGCCTCACCGGCTCCTTCACCATCACTTCGACCACTTCATCCCCTACCTCAAAGGCTTCGGTATCCACAACACTGCTTCCTCCTGCTGTCCAAACCAATAAGTCCAGAACAAGCGACATTAATCTTGATAGAGTCATATTCCACGAAATTTTATGTTAGAAACCAACTACGTGATGTCAATTATATTGTTTCTCGGCGCCTTCCATAAGCGACCTGAAATCTATTGTATCTAAACGTTTAGTTACTCTCTGTCCCTACTCTCCTAGCGAATAATTGATTAATAACTTTTACATTGAATGTTTATCGTTTAATATGTCCTGCGGCGCATATCCCTGTTCCAGTTCAACACAGCGAAGCACACGAGATCAAATTGTGCTTCTCTACAATACCAGCCACCTTTGACGCCGTCTACCTCATAGAACTAAACCATTCATAATTTCGGAATCTCGTTTGCAACAAAAAGCTCTCGTCCCTGCCATCCTGGGCTTAAATCTAGAGGTTAGTCTGCCTGCTGCGTTGTCTGTTTGGTCAAGTCGCCACAAGCTTGTCTACTGCAGTTTGTAGAAAGCTCGCACCCACCACATGGCGAACCGAGCTCGCGAGAAGCAGCGGTTCCCGGAGAGAAGTACAGGAAGGGAGCCTCACGAAGTTCAAACACTACAGCTGAAAATTTTAGTATGACTAGCTAAGGGCGCGACTGACAATGAGTAAGAGGGTATAAACAGCACCAGAACATGGTAGAATATAGTAGAAAGCAATGGAGCGTCCAATATATAAAACGCGGAAAAACAGGATGAAGACGTAGAAACGCGTCGAAGTGACTCGAACATGATCGTTCGGTCGGGTGCAGGCCGATTGGTTGGACGGTTCCTAGAGATCGGGATATTCTCACAGTCAGTCTCAGTGAAGACGATGTCGAGCTGTCATTGCAAAGACTGACCATACAATCACGCGTGGCCACACCGTATCTGTGGAAGAAATTCGCCTTGTCGTTGCATATTCTTAATATGGTTAGAACTCTTGAAGAAGGGTGACTTTGTTAACCTTACAATATTCCCTGAAAGGTCTCGCTTCCTGGCGTCCAACTTTGATGACGAGACCGGCGAGACCTTTTAAATTTTGGTTTACCTTGTCTGGCAACATAGCCTCCTCCGTTTCTGTTGAATATTGTGCGTTTTTGATACAGAAGTTTCATGTTGTTCCTCCAGCTACGTGCAGGGTAACAGATGTAAATCCACCTGTCCGTCCAAATTCTTTCGTGTGCTCTGCGGCATATATATGTCTCCATAAGGTGTCAGCCATTTAACATTGCTGAAGAGTCACTGTGTTGTACGGTTCATTTTCGCACTGTCACCGACGTCGGGAAGAGTGGTGTTGCTGACGTCGGAGAGTGCGGTGATGTCGCTTGCATTTGTGGCAAGAACCGGTAGAATGATCGACTTGTAGAGCATCATTTTGCTGGGTGGAAGTGCAAGTCTCATCGGGGTCCGTGTATTACCTGATCCGACCTTAAAAATATATCCATTCCGGTGCTGGTGACAGAAAACTGCACACCAATTACCGGTTCAACGGCTTTATTGTGCATAATTTATTACAAGGAAAGAATGTGCGATTTGCCAAAGACATCATGATTGACATTTTCCGAGGTCGAATTCCAATAATGTCAGGCTCGAGATGGATTTCTTTTGCGTGCACTCAAGAAATCCGATTTATTGTGCTTTCTAATATAGAAATGAGCCATTATTCCTCAGGTTACAATTTCTTTCAATTTAATAATTTATAGCCCGAGAACATCTATATACGATATACGTCATCGAATAAAGTCATGCATATACCGCGTTATATAACGATTGTCACTGTGAAAATTCATGCTGAATATTGAGTGTAGGTAGATGTTCGTCATTCACAGGTCGCGATGTTAAGTTTAAATCCACCGCTATGAGTAAATTCCATTGGTAAGGTTCTGTATAATTGAAACGGTACCCACATCTCCCGAGCGAAAGTGGCCGAGTCGTTAGCGTCCCCCCCCCCTCCCACCCCAAAACAAGGGAGAACTGGAGTGTTGGAGCTACCCACGGTCCCAAAAAAGATCATCTACCCGATCGGTAGAATACAAGGAATTCGGTGAATCTCATAAAATTCCAAGTAGCATGTCGCTCAACGACGGCTTGCAAGCAAAGGGAACCCGAGGTTCGCCGATTGCGCATTTTGTCGCCTTCTTACATTGGAAATAGCCCTAATCGGAACTACTAGAATTTTGGTATTGTTTTCATTTTTTTTTTTTTTCCTTTTAATATCGAAATGGGAGAGAACCACAATTAACCATGGAGAGTGTCGAGTAAATGGTTAGCTTGTCCGCCATTGACAGCAAAGTGGTATTTCTATTTGATGGTGATATCAGGCCTTGTCCTTACACAATCTATCCGTGCGTGTACCCACGACTCCATGATCGTTGAAATTAAATCCGCATCGACGACCCACCGTCGGATCTCGCCGCAACTTCGTTTTCGGGTAACAACTTATACTAAGAGATGGAAACGTCGCGACAATTGATCCCCTTAATAAACGACAAATCATAAATGGACGTGTACCCTGTGCATACATTAAAGCTGCAACGCTATCGGGTTCTGAGGACAAGAAACCTCATCGACCTTTCTCTAAGTGTATACGAGTATACTGAACATGACGAACAATACGGTAATTGCCACGTCGTCTGTTCCTTGCATCTTGGATTATTTTCTCCGATTTCGATAATTTCCTATCCACAACCCAAATTTTTTTTACAGAGTATGGTTATTGGAAATCCCACCGTCGACGTCACCACCGTTCTTGGTGGCTGAAGCAATTTTTTTTTTTTTTTTCATAAATATCGTCTAACGGAATTTCTCGCTCGTTGCATGAAGTCGTGGCTAATGGGTTATGCGTGGCTCATTGGGTTCATGGTTAGCTTTGCTTTCTGGCTTAAGGGAGGCCCGATCCTTACGGTGCTGGCCGGATTAACCCACTAGATCAAACCGCCCTGGGACCGGAAACTACTCTTGCTGGGGCCTAAGGCGATTGAGTCGGGGGCTGGCATTATGGCTACGACCTGGAAAGCCACCTCTTCGTGTCGCTTTCTATTGCATGTATTCTCTTACAAATGTATCCTCTTACACACCCATTTTCTTACACACACGCATTATGTCCTTATTTCCTAACTCACGTTGTTTTCTCATCCAACGCGTTGTTTTCTAACGTAACGCGACCCAACGCGTTATTTTCTTACCCAACGCGTTGTTTTCACACCCAACGCGTTGTTTTCTTACGCCCGCATTCTTTTCTTTGTACACATTGTTTCTTACCAACGCGTTGTTTTCTTACTCCCGCATTGTGTTCTTATGCACGCATTCGCATTGTCTTATTGCCCACGCATTGTTTTCTTACCCACGTAGTTTTTTTTTTTTTTTTTTTTTGCCTACACGGGGGAGGAGGGGATGGTGGCGAAGGTGACCTTGGCAGAAGGGGGAGACCCAGTGCAAGGAGCAGTGATTGAGGATGAGGTGATGGTGGAGGTGACTTGAGTTCAGTATGATGTGTCTGTAGAGGGCAAGGGAAATGATGAGTTGCAGGATGTACTGAAGGAGGACTGGGATGAATCAGTGAGGGTGGATGCTGATAGTGATCAAGGGGCTGGAGGGCAGGAGGTGGACTAAGGAGTGGATGAGGTTATCAGAGAGGAGAGATGATTGTAGACACCTTTCTCCGGTACTATTCACGTTACACAAGCTTCAAGCAACAGTTTTTCGACATAAAGCAGAGGAAAGGTATTATAAACATGTCTTCGAGCAAGAGTTCTGACAGGCATGCTGGGTCTGGTGGACCTGGGGCCTTTGGCTGGCAGCAGGTTGAGAGGGGTTATGGCCTGGGGATGGGGGCCTTTGGAGGGTCGACGAGCGGTGAGAGTGCTGGAGGAGGGCCGGTGTCCAGTGGGAAGGGAGGAGGGACTGGCCACATGAGTTTTGCTGATAAGGTGAAGGGGAGTGGATGGCCGACTGGAGGCCGGGCTGGTGCTGCAGTAGGGAAGGGCAAGGTGAGCCCTGGAAGGGGGGGAAGTTCTCTGGCTGGGGGTATGAGCGTAGAGTCTGGAGGTATTGTGGCTGGGGGCAGGACTGCTGATGGTGGCGTAACAGTGGATCAGGAAAAAAAAAGAGATGTGACAGCTGATGGCCAGGGGGGGCAGGGGTTCCCGATGCGGAAGGGGGACCTGGCGGATGGTGTGATGGGACTGGCGGTGGCTCCGTTACTCAAGAAGTCTATCTCAGAGTTTGCGGCTATTTTGTGCTTCAGGGGCTTGGTGGTGATGGTGAGGATGGTCCTGGGGCTTATTTCGAAGCAGGTGGCGAGGGCAGCATCGGTGAAATTCCTGAAGGGTCTGGAGGGTGTGGAGGTGGGCTTTGAGGAGGTGGGCCCCCTGGAAGAGGTGCTGAGGGCTGGAGTGGCAGTTGGGGAAGTGGTGGTCCCTATGGTGCGCTGTTTGCGGTGGGACCCCAGGGTGGTTCAGCTGATGGTGAAAGGAGTGCCCACGGTGACGAGGGAGGAGACAAGGAGGAGAGTTGAGGAGGTGATGACTGAGTATGGGGATGTGGTGGATATCGGCTTTCAGTTGTGGGAGGGGATGATGATCAGGACAGGCGATGTCGATGTCAGGATTCGGCTAGCGGGGAGGGAGGCCATGGGGAAGGTGGGTGACTGGCCCTCAGTGTTGATGTGGGGTGCTTTTATTTGTAAGATGTCGAGGGTGAAGGGGAGTGAGAAGGAGGAGGAGGATTTGCTGGAGGCATTGGAGGAGATGAGTGGTGTGGTGGAAAGGCGAGCAAAGGCCTGGAAGCTCTTTGAGGAGTCGACACACCTGGAGATTGTGGAGAGGAAGTATATACGCACTGACAAGAAGCAGTGGGAGCGAGCCCAGGGGCGCTTGCGACAGAGGGAGCTATTGGCGAGTATGACTCGAGGGGAGAAGAGGAAGGAGGATGGGGCTGGAGAGTCTAGCAGGGTCAAAGCAAGTGTATGGGCTGGTGAAGGAGGAAAGGAGGTGGTGGTGATGGAGGAATGGGCTGCGAAGGTGCTGGGCAAAGATCCCTATGCTGATGGTACTTTTGAGGTTTGGGAGGAGGCGTCAGATGGTACCCCCCCCCCACTTGTCAGGAGGGGCCCGGTGGGGAGGCGAGGGGCTGACGAAGATGTTCTGATGCAGGGAGCTCAGCGAGTTACCTTTGGGGTTCCTGATGTGGCAAAAGGAGGCCAGGTGGTGGCGGTGGGTGAGGATGAGCTGGTGGATGTTCCAGAGGAGGAGTGGAATGAGGATGCTAGTGTAGGTGCTGATATGACGATGCTGGATGCAGGGTGGCCGGGGACCCCTGGGGGGAAGGAGATTGGGAATCTGCTGTGGATGAGTAACGTGATGGATAACCTTGCAGCTGAGGTGTTGGGGGAAGTGGATCTGAGGGCCATGCCAGAGGAGCACTGGGCATGGATTTTGCGAGGTGATGGAGTTGTAGAGGCACTGAAGACAGAGATTCTGGTAATCTTGTTGGAGGATGAGGGTTATGAGGTGGATGAGGTGAGGAAGGCAGAACTGATGGTTGTCGCTGGTGAAAGGGCTGCCTACTGCTGGGCAGAACACCATGGGTTGAAGTTCTGGCAGGAGGCCTGTGGGGATTATCGGGAGGACTTTGAGGAGAGAGAGGATGGGGCGATGGTTGAACTTCTGGAAGGATTGGAGGCACAGGAAGCTGCGAAGAAGGAACTGGCTGCGGAACGCAACTTGGATTTGGTACAGGAGGACGTGGGTGTGGATTTGTAGAAGAGAGGCTCAATCTTTAACATTATTCATCATGAACAGTACAACTAACATTTTCTCTCTCAATGTGAATGGTCTTCAGGGAACTGGGAGGTGTAAGAACATTTTTACATGGTTAAAGGGATTGGAGGCCGATCTCTTTCTATTGCAGGATGTATGGTGCGAGGATGAGGACGATTGGATAGAATGGACTAGGGAATGGGGTGGAGCCACTGCTTGGTTTGGAAAGGTGGCGATTCTGGTAAAGAAGGGTAGGGGTGATTTGGAGGGAATCAGGAGCTGGGGCGATCGCTTGGTCTGGGGTGAATAGCACCGGCCAGGGTGGGAATCAGTGAGGGTGGGATCTTGTTATTGTCCGGCAGCTAGGGGAGAGAGGATTGCATGAATTAGGGATCTGCTGGAGGAGGGCATTCTGTTGGAGGAGGGGATTGATGTCCTTGGTGGTGATTTTAACATGGTTCGGGATTTGCGCCTGGATAGAACTGATGGAGGGAGAAATGCCGGTGGGAGGAGTGGCGGTCTGGATGCATGGGAGGAGGTGGAGAACCTTAGCTCACTAGGGGATATGGGCCGAAGGTGGTGGGGTGACTCCAGGGTCTATACACACTGGGTGAATGGCCTGGGGACTAGGATTGACTGGATTCTGACTGTGGAATGTTGGGGCACAGATGTCTGGAAGGCTTTAGAGGTGGTGTGGTGCCCATGGTCTGATCACTGGGGACTGTTTGGGCAGGGGCAGTTTGGGGGGAGTGGAGACGGACCCGGACATTGGTGCCTTAACTCCTTCCTGCTAGCTGAGAAAGGGTTGTGGGATTCATGGGTAGAGGACATCCAGACAAAGGCTCTACTCTGGAGGCAGGAGGGTTTTTCAGTAGCTGTCCGTTGGTTGAGATTGAAGGAGACTGCGAGGGCCTATTGGGGTGGGGCTGGTAGAGAGGCAGGGAGACAGAGGAGGAGGAGATTACGGTATGCTTCCAATCGGCTGAGGGGATTGCAGTTGGAGTGGGCAGATTTGCTTACGACTGCTGAGGTGGAGGATTGGAGGTTAGCAAGGGCGAAATTGGAAGTTATGGAATTGCAACAGGTGTTGAGAGAGGAGGAAGAGACTTATATGCGAGGAATGGCAGCGAGACTAAGGTGGCAGGGGCTTGAGGAGGGAGAGAGGCCTACTAGGTACTTGACTCGGCTCCTCAAAGCCAGGCGGGTGAGACATCGGTGGGAGGGAGTCCTTGATGCTGAGGGAGAATTGGTACATGGTACGCAGCAGATCCTGGGGGTATTGAAGGCGAATTGGCGGGGTCTGTGGAGTGAGGAGGAAGGGGGTACTGATGCTGTGGAGATTGGTGATGCACTGGAGGAGTGGGATCCGCCAGTGGTTGAGGGTTTAGGGGACTTAGTCTTGCCAGTCCAGGAGGAGGAGATTCAAGGAGTCCTGGCAGCGACTAAGCTGGGCACAGCGCCAGGGGAGGATGGGTTACCATGGGACTTCTGGAAGAAGATGGCGATGGTTCCTGGAATGCTGGGGGAGATGGCTGCACTCTGCGACTATGTTCTTCTAAATGGAGTGTGAGTGGGCGAACAGGACTTAGGGCTGGTGGCCCTGCTGTACAAAGATAAGAGTAGACGTGAAGATTGGAAGAACTGGAGACCGATCATGCTTCTGGATATGGATCGGAAGTTGGTGACTAAGGTGATTGTTGCGAGGCTACAGAAGGTTGCTCAGCAGGTGCTGGGTGATGAACAGCGGGGCTTTGTAGGAGGTAGACTCATCAGAGATGGAACTGCCTGGGTGCATGGCATTGTTGAAGGGGCCCGGGCCTGCGGACTGGATGGCAGACTGGTTTTCTTGGACCAGGAGAAGGCATATGACCATGTTCGGCGGGTCTGGCTGGGCAAGGTGCTGGACAGAATTGGTGTTCCCCCACAGTTTAGGGCCTCGATGTTAAGTTTGTTGGAAACGAGTAGAGCAGCGCTGATGTGTAATGGTCACAGGGGTTTGGCATTCCCCTTGGGGAGGGGAGTTCCTCAAGGAGATCCACTGTCCCCTATCCTATATGCCCTCTCCTTGGAACCTCTGATAGATAGGATCCGTAGGAGGGTGGCTGGGCTCTCGGTGTATGGTGTGGAGTGGAAGGTAGGGGCCTTTGCTGATGATATGGTGGTTGGACTTGGATCGGTAGCAGATGTGGAGGCCCTTCGAGAAACAGTAGAGTGGTATGAAGTGCACTCAGGAGCAAAACTCAACTGGCATAAGTGTGAAACGATGGTGCTGGGGAACGGGCTGGTGGGAGGGGATGTCATTGGAACAATTGTCCCCACAGGAGAGGTGGTGCGGTATCTTGGTATCTTCCTCTCTGTATATGGATCGGTCCTGCCACGGACATGGTGGGAGAGGAGGGTGGACATTTGGGGGGAGGCTCTAAAAAGTTGGGGGGGTCACCACATCTCCCTGGCGGGGCGGGTGGCGATTCTGAATGTATACTGGTTTCCCAAGCTGTGGTATGTGGCATATCACTTAGACTTTCCTGCTTGGGTGGTGAAGAGGTTGATGAAACTGGCTAGGAATTGGATTTGGGCAGGCAGAAGGACCCAGATTAGTTGGGATACCCTCGTGGAGCCTGTGCTTCGGGGAGGCCTGGGCTTTGTTGATCTCCCTAAGCGCCTACACTGCCTGCGAGCTTGGTGGTTGAGAAGGGCTGTGGAGCTACAGGGTGGAGGTTGGGTACCATTGATGGCGAAGGTGTGGGAGATGAGGGTCTCCCCCCGGGGGTCCTCAGGAGATCTGCTCTCCTTGGTGGGTCTGAATGGGAGTCGCCAGTTACGCTATAAGGGCTTCTGGTGGGGAGTGGTCGATGGAGCTCACAGGATAGGCCTGCGCTGGCGTGGTAATGAGGGGGAGGTGGTATGGGGCCCAGCTATGTGGAAATGGGACTGTTTGCTTCTAGGGGGAGTTCCACTCGCTGAGTTTGACATTGGAGATGGCGTGGAATGTCAGCGGCGAATTGGCCAGGATCTTTGGCCGAGTAGTTGGCAGATGGTGAGGATTGGAGAGGAGTGGGACTGGGCAGGGATCTGGTCTTGGAGTACTGAGGTGAGGTGATGGCTTCCTCCGAAGTACTGGGTAGTATGGTGGCAAATGTTGTGGAGGAATGTTATGTTGAACTTCCATGCTGGGCATCTGGTGGAGGGTGGTCAGTTGGACTGTGAGGAGTGTTATAATGTAGGGCAGGTTGGGGGATTCATCCAAACGCCGGAACATTGGCTGGGGGAGTGTGAGGTGTTGGGGGATTTTTGGATAGCTATAGGGGATCGGCTTGGGGTTAAAAGGAGGCCAGATGGAGAGAGGGGTCGCTGGGATGATTTGGCTTCAAGAATTGTGGGGGGTGTCGGCAATAGGTGGCTTACTGTAGGATGGGTCATAGCAGTGTGGGTGGGATTGGCTGGACATTGGCTCTATGTTTTTGAGGAGGGACGATGGATAGGGATACAAGAGAAACTATTGAGATGGGAGGAGTTAGTAGTGGATCTGCTAATGGGGT
>RBNI01003969.1:0-14860 GCA_003990745.1 Jimgerdemannia flammicorona
AAGGAAAGCTCTTACAACTGAAATCACCACTATTGGATCAGACAAACTGCTTACACTTAAAGCTTTTGTCAACTGAGCACCTGTCAAGATCATGATAGACAGTGGTGCCTCAGGCAACTTCATCAACAAAGAAACAGCCAACAGACTCAAGGTCTTCACCTCCCCAGTACAACAAACTCAAGCAGTTGCTACAGCTAATGGAATCTCACATATCATTAGCAAGGAAGTCTGCAACCTACCCTTCCAAATCAGTGACTATTGAGTATATGTTATTCTTCAAATTGTACCACTCCCTGACAATGAAATCATCCTTGGAACTCCATGGTTAAAACAAGAAAACCCCATAATTGATTGGGTAAACCATTCTCTGACCATCAAGAAAGGATGCCACAACTTCAAACTGTAAGGCGAAAAGGACACACTCAACTCTAGTGACCCTGGATCAAAGATCATCCACATCAACAAGCTACAACTCAAGAAATTGGCCAAAAAATGCCCTCTCTTTGCTATCTCCATCTGTCCATCAAAAGGAGAACCTGAGAACTCTAAAGAAGATTTTTCCAAAGTTGACAGCCATGTCAGACCACTATTCCAGAAATTCCGAGACATATTCCCAAAGAAACTCCCAAAAGGCCTACCTCCCAAATGAGCAGTAGACCATGCTATCAAGACTATTCCAGATGCTAAGCCAGCCTTCAAGTCAATCTACCACATGTCTCCAAGAGAAATCGATGTACTCAAGAAAGAAATTGATGAACTCCTAGAACAAGGATTCATCAGACCCAGTGTATCACCCTATGGTGCACCAGTCCTCTTTGTTGTCAAGAAAGGAGGAGACCTGCAAATGTACATTGATTACCACGACCTCAATGAACAGACTATCAAGAACTGTTGTCCACTACTCAGAATCGACGAAATATTCGACAGACTTACTAACCCACAATTTATGAGCTCTTTTGACCTGCGAAATGGTTACTGGCAAATTGCTATGAAAGAAGAAGACATCTACAAGACAGCCTTCCGAACCTGCTATGGACATTTCAAATTCCTGGTTATGCCTTTTGGCTTAACTAATGCTTCTGCAACCTTCCAGACACTGATGAATACTATTCTGCACCCATACCTGGACAAATTTGTTGTTGTCTACATTGATGACATCCTAGTCTTCAGCAAAACCCTGGAGGAACATCTCAAAAACCTCGAACTAGTACTACTGAAACTCTGAGAGAACAGACTCTTCGCAAAACTCAGCAAGTGTGAATTTCTCCTAAAAGAAATTCAGTTCCTTAGACACATTGTCACACCAAATAGAATCAAAGTGGACCCCAGCAAAATCTCCACAATCAAAGATTGGCCCAGACCCAAGAAGCTGAAAGACCTCCAGTCATTTCTGGGATTAGCAAACTATTACAGATGATTTGTTACCAACTTCGCCAAAATCGCCACTGCCCTTACCCAAATGACCAAGCATAGTAAGAAAGAAGAACAGCCCTGGACCATGAAACAAGAGAAAGACTTCAACAATCTTGCAAATTGGGGACCCAAACAAGATACTGCCTTCCAAGCACTGAAGGATGCTTTGATAACCACTCCAGTACTTCAAGTGGTAAATTCTGCCCTACCATATGAAGTTACCACTGATGCCTCTGACCTAGCTCTTGGAGCAGTACTCATGCAAGAAGGACACCCTGTGGCCTATCACTCCCACAAGTTCAATGATGCTGAAATCAACTATACAACTCATGAGAAGGAAATGTTAGCCATTGTAGACACTCTGATCAAATGGCAACTATACCTAGAAAGAGCACACTTCACTATATTGACTGACCATAAGTCATTAGTCAACATCAAGACTCAGGCTACCCTTTCCCGAAAGCAAGCCAGATAGATGAAAGTCCTCACCAACTTTGATTATGAAATCCAGTACCATCCTGGTAAGGAAAACATTGTTGCTGATGCAATCTCCAGACCACCTATTGAAGAAGTTATCCAAACTCTCACCCTGGTTACAAACTCCATTATGGAACAAATTATCACAGCATGTGCTGATGATAAGGAAGCTCAAGTACTCTGAGAAATCCTGAACAGTAATGATGCTAACAAGCATACCTGGTACAATCAATACCAACTCAAGAATAATACTATCTACTACAAGGACAGATTGTATGTTCCAAACAACCGAGACCTCCAAAGGACTATCCTATTCGAATGTCATGATGCCCCTACAGCTGGACACTTAGGATTTGATAAATGCTATGAAGTCATCTCCCAAAACTTCTATTGGCCCCACATGGCAGATCAGCTAAAGATCTACATCACTTCCTGTGATGCCTGCCAACACAACAAGTTCTCAACACTAGCAAAACCTGGTTTACTCCACCCTATCCCAGTACCATCTGCTAATTGGGAACAAGTCTCTATAGACTTCATTGTACAACTACCCTGAACCAAGAATGGGAAAGATGCAATTATTGTCTTTGTGGACTATCTCAGCAAACAAGCTCACTTCGTACCAACCACCACCACTGCAATAGTACCAGACATAGCTACACTCTTGTTTGACAATATCTTCCGCTATCATGGTCTTCCTAAGATCATTGTTAGTGATCGAGACCTGAAATTCACCAGCCATTTTTGGAAAGCCCTCCATGCACACCTTGGAACGAAACTTGCACTATCTACAGCCTTTCACCCTGAAACTGATGGCCAAACTGAAAGAATGAACTGAACTCTGGAACAAATACTAAGGAACTATGTTTCCTACAGACAAGATGATTGGCACGAACACCTCACTGCAGTCAAGTTTGCCTATAACAACAGCAAGCAAGCCTCTCTTGGAATGACTCCATTCTTCGCCAACACTGGACAAAACCCAAACACTCCTCTGACACTCATTCGAACTACTGAAGAACCCTCTACAGTTAAAGCTGTTAAAGAATTCTTACTCTGAATGCATAATCTAAGCCAGATCGCAATTGAGAATTTATCACAAGCTCAAGAACAACAGTCACAGTATGTTAACCAACATTGCCGAGAAGAAACCTTTGATATTGGAGAAAAAGTTCTATTAGACATCCGAGGATACTGAGTTAATAACCTCAAGCACAGACTATCTACAAAGCTGAACAGCAAGTTCATTGGACCATTTGAAGTCATTTCACAAGTCTCCCTGACCTCCTACAAATTAGCACTACCAGACACCATTAAGATTCACCCAGTCTTCAATGTTCAACATCTCAAGTGATACAATAACAATGATGATGAACTATTCCTGAATCGAACTGCGAAACCACCTACATCTGTCATTATTAATGACCAGGAAGAATATAAAGTTGAACAAATCCTCAACAAACATGGCCACAAGAACCACCCTGAGTACCTCATCAAATGGAAAGGTTATCCGATTCATGATGCAACATGGGAACCCAAGACTAATCTGCAGAATGCTACTGACTTAGTTCAGGAATATGATTCCTTGAACAACTGAACACTGAATACTCCTACACCTATCAGTACACAACATATATTACCCTCCCAAACATTATAATTATCACGAACCTAATCAAGAACTCAGCAAGACAGAACAAAAGAATACCGACCCTCTGGAAAAATAGCAAAACTGAAAGCAAGCCTATTCTCCCTGTACCACTGGTGGGAAACGAGGCGTAGACATTTAAGAAGATTCCTTAGAGGAAATTCTCCAGCAGTGAATGATGTCAGAATCACTTCTGGCATATGGTATCAAATACATGATCCTTTAACATGTGAATTCAACGTGTTAGGCAACTGTACTATGAGCATGCTACTTTCTGAAAAAATGGATGTTACCAGACTTTTGACCTCCCAAATGGTGTAACAATACTAGAACAAAATTAGAAGGCCCCGACAAGGATATCGAAAGCTAAGAAGGGGAGAGTTGTAAGCACACAACCTCCAAGCCACAGAAATCACACGTCACCCTCGCAACAATCACATGCGACCTCTGAACAAATCTGGAAATCACCTACATAATTATGAAGCTGAGTCAAACAGAAGTCACAGTGCACAAAGCTGAGTCAATACGAAGTCACGGAATACAAGATTCACACAAACAGAATCTTACCAAGCAAGAACAAATATATATATACCAAGCCCCAAGATGCGTCAAAACAGAGAACCAAAACAAATAACAACCACAACTTCCAAACACACAAATATGACCACTGAGATCTACAACTGCATCCGCGCTGACATTTGGAATGCCATTGTCAACCGAGCCACACCCCCTCTGCCCCTCATGAATATCCATAGCCTCGCACCCCTCTACTTCATGGAAGCCCGATGGAATGCCCTGAACATGCTTAATGAGGCCCACTGGATCGGACAAATCTCAAGCTACTACCAGATCGGCCGCCTCCTAGAAGACATGGTCGAACACCACCATGACACAGACATTACCCAGATGACTCAACACCAGAAGCTCATCGCCCGCAAATACCAAGAACTCTTCTATGAGTACAGCACCTTTATTCCCTGCCTCTGAGTTACTACTAGCAAAATGGTTGCTACTCTGTCCTATGGCCAAATTGACGACATGATATAAGAACTCAACCACAAGTATCTCGAGTATGTTGAAACCACAGACAGAACCTTTCTGCATCCTGATGACCACATCCTACAAATGCCCCAAGTTAGATACACCATGAAGGACATCTATGATATAATCAACTTTGACAAAGATGAAGCAGAAGACAATGATTCTTCTGACGCCGACATGACCTCAAGCCAAGAATCTCTACTAACCCTGATCACACTGCCAACCTTGCCAATGAACTTACAACAGTTCATAACCACATACAAGACTTATTGGGACAATGATCACTGACACAAATACCAATCTGTATTTATTCCTGATTACTTCAACTACAATGAAGAGACCGGAGAATATAACCTGTACCTTCAGACAACCCTTGAAGTTGAACCAACCACTCCACCACCAGAGTACGAGCAACATGAACCACAGCCGCCAGCTTACTACAACCCCACGACTCATAGTGCTGTAACCTATAGAAGGTATGCAGACAGCGAATCTGATGAGCAAAGACAATATACCCCTCCTTCGCCCACCAATATCTTATCCAGCATACGAGACAGACAATACTATCCTGTAGAATGGAGATGAAGTTCTAATGTATTATTACCTCAGCAACCAAGGAGAAGTAATCTGCGAACCACTCTTCCTAGATGACTACTTCTTCAGAGATGATGCAATCGATGATGATGTCATCGAAGACTACCCAGACAGCACCTAAACCTATAAATAGATTAGCAGTCATAGGATAGTTAGATTAGCCTTATACGACGTGACTGTGAACTGACTCAGTAGTCAGACAATCTCTTGACATGTCAGATCACTATTGTACTATGTGACTACATTCCAACTCAGCAAAAGCACTTAGTGCTACATCCATATCTAGCATAGTCCAGATAGCCCCTCACTAGTATAAATACCCCCTCCCCCAGACCTCAGAATCTCAGACTCAAACACACAAGAACATCTCTAAACACTTCCCCACAATATTCCTTCACATAACTACTCCTAGTATAGCAATATTATGAATAGCGAATAAACCTATTTAATAACCCACAAATCACTCTTAAATAAATCCACTCCCCATTAGGTCCTATTTCTAACCCCATTATGAAATTTTCTAATTAGGTATTGTCTGCAGCGATACGCCGATTCAACTAAGCTGGTCTTAGTTTCTTGAACTTCCTGAAATATGGAAATCCTGAACATTCAGAACTAGTCCGAAAAAGGACTTTGGTTGAGACGTCAACCCGATCTTGAAATCAATAAGCGTAGAGGATGTACTCCATATGAAATTGATCTTGACCATAAGAAAATAGTCTTCTAGAATATCCAGAACCTCTAGAAACCCTTCCAGAACTACATAACGGTTACCCTAAAAAAAGAACCCTCTTACAATCACTCTGTTCATAGATCTCTTCTACCAGATGGTGACATTGCCCACTCTGAAGACCCCAACCAACCCACCACCCAGTCAGCAAATCTCCTATCAACCCCTCCCACCTTAACAACTTCTTCTGTATATCTATCTGTCACCTCTCCTTGAAAACAAAGAGCCAATGTCCAGCTAGCCCTACCTATACTGCTAAAATCTACCCTATAGTGAGCCAACTATTGCCTACACCACCTACTAACCAAGATCTCAAATCCTCCCAGCAATCTCTCTCTCTATCCAGCCTCCTCTCTATCTATAGCTGGTCCCCTACTACTATCCAAAAGTTCCCCAGAATCTTACACTCTCTCAGCCAATTTTCTGGTATCTGTACAAATCCCCCAACTTACTCTACATTATAACACTCCTTACAATTTAATCAGCCACCATCTACCAGATATCCAGCATGGAAATTCAACATGATATCTCTCTATAGTATCTGCCACTATACCACTCAGAACTTGGGAGAAAGCCACCTCTATACCTCAGCACTCTATGACCAGACTCCTGCCCAGTCCCACTCCTCACCAATTCTCACTGCCTGCCAACTACTTGGCCAAAGGTCCTGGCCAAGACCCCACTGACACTCTACTCCATCACCAATATCAAACTCAGTAAGTAGAATACCCCCCAGAAGCAGTCTATTCCATTGCCACATAGCTGGGCCCCACAGTATCTCTCCCTCATTGCTTCACCAGTATAGGTCAATTTGGTGTACTCTATCTACCACCCCCCACCAGAAGCCCTTATACTGTAGCTGTCAGCTTCTATCCAGATCTACTAGAGAGAACAAATTACCCAAGAACCCTCATGGGGAGAACCTCATCTCTTATACCTTCTGTATCAGTAGCACTCAACTCTGGCCCTGCAAATCAACAGCCCTTTTCAACCACCATACTTATAGACAGTGCAGCCTCTTAGTAAAGTCTACTAGTCCTAGCCCTCTCTAAACTACTGGTGTTGCCAGAGTGTCTCAACTTATCTGAGACTGCCTCTCTGCCCAAATCCAGTCTCTAGTCAGCTTCATCAGTCTCTTCACCACCCAAGCTAGAAAGTCCAAATGATATACAACATACCACAGCTTAAGGAACCAGTAGACATTCAGGATTGAAACCCAGTCTGCTAGAGAGATGTGGTGACCTCCCAAACCTCTTAGAGCCTCCCCCCAAATGGTCACCCTCCTTTTTCACCACAACTATAGTAAGACAGAACTATATATAGAAAGGAAGATATCCAAATATCTCACCACCTCTCCTATAGGGACAATTGTTCCAATGATATTCTCTCCCATAAGTCTGTTCTCCAGCACCATCATCTCACACTTATGTCAGTTGAGTTTTGCTCCAGAATGTACCTTATACCATTCAACTGTCTCCTTAAGTACCTCAACATCTGCCATAGAACCAAGTCTAACTATCATATTATCCACAAAAGCCCCCACCTTCAACACTATACAATACATAAAGAGCCCCACCACCTTCTATTGTATCCTATCTATCAAAGGTTCTAAAGAAAGGGTATAAAAGATAGGAGACAGTAGATCCCCCTAAGGAACTCCTCTTCTCAAGGGAAATGCCAGACCCCAGTGGCCATTATACATCAGTGCTGCCCTACTGCCCTCCAACAGATTCAACATAGAAGCTTGAAATTATGGGAGAACACCAATTCTATCCAGCACCTTACCCAGCCACACCCATCAGATGTAGTTATAGGCCTTCTTCTGATCCAGAAAGACCAGTCTTCCATCCAATCCACAAGTCTATACTCCTTCAATAATGCCATGAACCATCTTTGATAAGCCTGCTACCAATAAAGCTCCACTGCTCCTCACCCAGCACCTGTTGGACAATCTTCTATAGCCTTGCAATAATCACCTTGGTTACTATCTTCCTGTCCACATCCAGAAGCATGATTGGTCTCCAGTTCTTCCAGTCCTCTCTCCTCTCCTTGTCTTTGTACAACAAGGTCACCAACCCCAAGTCCTGCTCTCCAACCCACTCACTGTTCAGAAGAACATAGTCACAGAGGGCTGTCATCTCTCTTAAAACTCCAGGAACCTTTGCCATCTTCTTCCAAAAGTCCCAAGGTAACCCATCCTCTCCTGGTGCCATCTCAAGCTTAGTGACTGCAAGAACTCCTTGGATCTCCTCCTCTTGGACTGGAAGGATCAAGTCACCAAGGCCCTCTACTTGTAGTAGTTTCTATTCCTCCAGTGTTTCTCCAATGGCCTCCTTACCCTCACCCCCTTCCTCCTCACTCCACAGACACCTCCACCTCTTCTTCAGTACCCCCAAGATCTGTTGCATGCCATACACTATTTCCCCCTCTGTATCCAGGACCCCATCCCATTGATGCCATATTCTCCTAGTCTAGAGGAGCTGTGACAAGTACCTAGTAGGCCTCTCCCTCTTCTCAAGTCCTTGCCACCTCAGCCTGGCTGCTATTTCTTTTATATGGATCTCCTTCTCCTCTCTCAGCACCTGTTGCAGCTCTATCATCTCCAATTTTGCATGCTCCAACCTCCAATCATTGACTATGCCAGCATTTAACAAATCTGCCCATTCTATATACAGTCTAACCAACTGATTGGAAGCATACCTCACCCTTTTCCTTCTCTGCTTCCCTGCCTCTCTACCAGCTCCTCTCCAGTAAACCTGTGCAGTCTCTTTCAACTTTATCTATCAGACACCCACTGGCAAACCCTCATGTATCCAGCTGGCAATCTTCACTTGAATGTCCTCTATCCATGGGTCTTACAAAACCTTCTCAGCCAGCAGAGAGGAGTTAAGGTACCAATGTCTGGGTCCATCTCCACTCCCTCCAAACTACCCCTGCCCCAACAGGCCCCAGTGATCAGACCATAGGCACTACTCTACCTCAAGAGTCCTCCAGACATCCACACCACAGTATTTGGCCATCAGAATCAAATCTATTCTTGTCCCAAGGCCATTCACCCAGTGTGTGTAGATTCTCTTTTCACCCCACCCCTTATGACCCACATCTCCTAAGGAGCTAAGGTTCTCAACCTCCTCCCAAGCATCTAGCCTACCACTCCTCCCACCTGCACTCCTCTCTCCATCTGTTCTATCCAACTCCAGATTCTGCACCATATTAAAGTCACCTCCCAACACATCAATACCATCCTCCAAGAGCACACCCTCCTCCAAAAGCCCCTTAATCTATATGATCCTCTCACCCCTAGCTGCAGAGCAGTAGTAAGAGCCAACTTTCACTGGCTCTCACCCAGGTCAATTTCATTCTCCCCATACCAAATGGTCTCTCCAGCTCTTGATACCCCCTAAGTCATCTTTACCACTTCACATCAAAATTGCCACCTTGCCCATCCATGCTATAGTCTCTCCCCATTCTCTAGTCCATTCTATATGGTCATCATCATCTTCACAACATACATCCTACAGCAGAAAGAGATTGGCCTCCAATCCTTTAAGCTAAGTGAAAATGTTCTTATGCTGCTCAGATCCCCTTAACCCATTCACATTCAGTGAGAAAATATTAGTTATACTGTTCATAGAGAATAGTGTTTAGAAGTAAGATCTTGCTCATTCTCTACAAATCTGCATCCTGTCTCTCCTGTACTAAGTCCAAGTTATACTCCACTATCAGCTCCTCCTCTTCAGCTTCCTTTGCCTCCAATCTCTTCAGAAGTTCTGCTATCTTGCCATCCTCCTTTTTCTCAAATTCCTCATAATACTCCAGACAGGCCTTCTGCCAAAGTTGCAAACCATGCCTCTCTACCCAACAGTAAGCAGCCTGCTCACTGGTAGCAACTGCTAGCTCAGTCTCCCTCTCCTTATCAACCTCATACCTCTCCTCCTCCAGGAAAATTGCAAGTACCTCCACCTTTAGTACCTCCATCATACCATCCTCCCACAGAATCTGTGCCCAGTACTCCTCACTCATCACCCTCAGGTCCACTTCCCCCAAATCTTCAGCTGTAAAGTTGTTCATCATCTGACACATCCACAATAAATTACCTATCTCTTTCCTCCCCAAAGTTGCCAGTCTTCCCACATCCAGTATCATAGTATCAGCTCCTACACTTACAGTCTCATTCCATCTCTCCTCTGGTACATCCACTAGCTCATCCTCACTAACTGCCACTATCTGTCCCTCTTTTGCCAAATCTGGGACTTCAAAATGGACCTGCTTGGTACTACACATCAGTACATCCTCCACTGCCCTGCTCTTTGTAGCAGGACCCTGCCTGATCAGAGGGGAAGTATCCTCTATAACAGGTTCCCAGACTTCAAATGTATCATCCTCAAATGGGTTCACCTGTGGCATCTTCTCAGCCTCCTTCAGAACCCTCTCTATCACTTCTCCTCTCTTACTGGCCCAGACACTCACCTCTGCACCCCCAGACTTCTCAATACCACTATCATTCTTCTTTACTCTCTCTTCCATACTCACCAACAGCTCTCTCTATCTCTTATGCCTCTGAGCCCTTTCCCACTGCCTTTTGTCAGTACAGATATACTTTCCTTCCACAATCTCCAAATGTGTTGACTCCACATATCTCTTCCAGGCCTTTGCCCTCTGCTTGATAGCTCCACTCATCTCTTCCAGAGCCTCCAACAGATCCTCCTCCTCCTTCTCACTGTCTTTCACCCTTGACATCTGACAGATGAAAGCCCCATATAATATCACTGATGGCCAGTCACTTGTCTTTCCAGTGGCCTCCTTCTCTGCTAGCCAAATCCTGATATCAACATCTCTAATTCTGATGGTGGTCCCCTTCTATATCTGGAAACCAATATCAACTACATCACCATACTCTGCCATCACCTCCTCAATCCTCCTCCTCATCTCAACCACTATTACTATAGGCACCCCCTTCACCAACAGCTGAACCACTCTGGGGTCCCACCTAAGACAGTGCACTATAGAGACCACTACTTCCCCAACCACCACTCTAGTCTTCAGAACCTCATTCAGTAGGCCTGCCTCCTCAAAGCCCACCTCAACCCCCTCCAGACCCTTCAGGAACTTCACTGAAGCAGCCTCAGCCACCTGCTTCAAGATAAGCCCCAGGACCATTCTTGCCATCACTGCCAAGCCTCAGAAGCACAAGGTAGCTGCAAACTCTGAGATTGACTTCTTGAGCAATGGTGCTACCACCAGCTCCATCACACCATCCATCAGGTCTCTCTTCCACATTGGGAACCCCTGCCTTACCTTGCTATTAGCTATCATATCTCTTTTTTTTTTCTGATTTTCTGTCACACTCTCATCAGCAGTTCCACCCCTAGCCATAGCTCCTCTAGCCCTTATGCTCATATCCCTCATCTGGGTACCACTCTCCCTACTGATGCTAGCCTTACCCTTCTCCTCAGCAGTACCAGCTCTAGCTCTAACCAGCCATCCACTCTCCTTCACCTTGTCTGCAAAGCTAGGGGGGCCAGACCTTCCCCTACTTCTACCTGATACTGGTCCTTTGCTAGATCTCTCTCCACCCTTCAACCCTCCAAAGGCCCCCATCTCTAGTCCATAACCTCTCCCCACATTCTGCCAGCTGAATGCCCCAGGTCTATCTAACTCAGCATGCCCATCAGAACTCTTGCTCGATGATATTTTTATAGTACCTTTTCTCCAAGTTGTATCAAAAACCATTGCTTGAAGTTGGTGTAACATAAATTGTACAGGAGAAAGGTGCTGTAGTTCTTCTTCTTTCTCTGAAAACAGGATCTCAATATGGTCAATAATACTCCAGTAGGTAGCAAGACTCATGTTTTATATATATGTCATTTAGAGAGAATTGTATTTATATTAGTGCTGAGATATTTTATTTGTAGATTATATATAATCTGTCTACAGCAGTGGTATTTCAAATTTTCCATAGGATTTCAGATAAGCAGAGGTCCCAGTTGATAGGGTTGACTTGGATAAGTTCTTTCTTAATGGTCTGGTTCATTCTCTCTATCATGCCATTGGTCTGAGGGTGGTATAATATGGTCTGTTTGACATGGATCTTGTGAATTCAGATATAACTTATGATTATATTATTGATGAATTCTGTATCTTAGTTAGAGATAAGTTCTTCTAGGAGTCCATATCTGAGTATGAGTCCATAAAGAAGATCTATAATGATCAAGACATCTATAATTTCTATTGGGAAAGCCTTAGGCCACTTGGTCAGATATTCTACAAATATAAGGATATACTTGTTTCTTCTTAGTATGACTGATAGGAGTCTAATTACATCTACTCCTCATCTCTAAAAGATGTTATCTGGTGGTACAATTGGTTGTAGTAGTACTTGATTGTTCTTCTTTCCTTGATACTTCTGGCAGGTATCATATTTCTTGAGTATATCCCAGACTTGTATTCTGAGATTGGGCCAATATTGGTATATTGTTTATAGTTTTTCTTCTATATTCATCTGTCTTTGATGGGCTTTCTGATGTTCTTTTCATATGAGGTCTTCTTGTGCCTTAATAGTCTGAGGAGCTTCCTTTGAGATATAGTTTCTTGGTATATTCTTTTTCTGATTCATTAGAGTTAGTGGGAAAGTACATCAACATTGTTGTGAGCTTTCTCTGCTTTATAGATGATGATGATTTTGTAATACTGAAGGATAAGGATCCAATGGGCTATGATTCCAGTGGATTCTTTGTAGTTGAATAGCCATTTGAGGACTGCATGGTCAGTTATCAGAGTGAATTTTTTTCTAATGAGATAATACTTGAACAGAGTGATCACCTATATGACTGTAAGGTATTCTAATTTGGTGCTACCATAGTTCATCTGCTGCTGGTTAGTAGCTCACTATTACATGGTACTGTTGGTCAGGTCCTTTTTGAGCTAGAACTGCTCTCAGGCTATCTTTGAAAGTATCTATATATAAGATGAATAGCTTCTGTAGATTGGAGCAGACAAGGATTGGTGCTGTGGTCATGTGGTGCTTGAGTTCCTTGAAGGCTAATTCTTATAATTCTGTTCATTTATAAGATACTTCTTTCTTAAAAAGGATTCAGATTGGAGTAGTAATTTGGGCAAAGTCCTTGATAAACCTTCTGTAGTAAGATACTAGTATCAGGAATAATAGTATTTTCTTTGGGGTCTTGGATACTGGCCAATTGTTGATCTTCTCAGTTTTCTTTGGGTCTGCATGGATTCCTTCTTTTGAAACTATAAATTCAAGGAATTCAAGTTTCTGTTTCCCAAAGTAGTATTTCTTAGCATTGAGTCTCAGGTGATTCTTGTGGGTGAGCTTGAAGAATTCTTCTAGATGGTGTAGGTATTTCTCAAAATTTACTAAGTAGATGTTTGAATCATCTATATATACAATCAGGCAGTGGTGGATCAGAAGGGCATAGACTGAATTTATCATTCTCTGGAAGATGGGAGGTATATTGCAAAGTCTAAAGAGTATTCAGAGGTATTCAAATAGTTTTTCTAAAACAAGAAAGGCTGTCTTCTGAATGTCTTTGGGGTCTATGGAAATCTCATGGAATTCTGCAAAAAGGTCTATACTGCTGAAGTATCTGGTATCTTGTAATTGATCCAAAAGGTCATTGATTCTGGGCAAAGGATAGACATCCTTTTTAGTTACTGAATTGAATTTTCTGTATCTATACAGAGTCTCCATCCTCCTTTCTTTGGTATAATAAGTATAGGGCTGACCTAAGAGCTGATAGAGGGGCAGATGACTCTATTATCTAAGAGTTCTTGAATGTACTCCTTTTTTAATATCTTTAGATAATAAGGTATTCTATAGAGTTTCTGCCAGATAGGTGTTGTATTTTTTGTATTTATACTATAGTGATATAATGGGTTATACATATAGCAGATTGCCATTATCAGTAGTAAAGATATCTTGATATTTGTTGAGGAGTTCTACTAGTTGTTGCTGTTGCTGAGGTGTCAATTCTTCTTCAATGTTGGTGGAAGGCTTCACTGTCTCTTGGATCACAGAGGGGTCTTTCCTTTCTTCTGAGATCTTTTGCCATTTCCTGATTAGTTTAGCTTATAAATTTCTCTATAAGTTCAGTTGAAGAAGGGCACCAGATGTCTTATGATGGTTCTTTTTGGTAAGATGATGCTTTCCCAGCTCTGGTTGGTTGCTTAGGAGTGTACTGGATTCATCTTGTCAGGGAATGTGTATCCTTTAATATCCAGATTCAGAATATCTTCATTGGGTTCAAAGAAGAGATTTCTGGGGTCGTGGTATGGTGGCAAATGCTGCAGAGGAATATCAATGTTGAATTTCCACACTGGGCATCTGGTGGACAGTGGCCGTTTCAATTGTGAGGAGTGTTACAATGTAGGATAAGCTGGAGGTCTTGTGCAGACACTGGAATATTAGTTGGGAGAGTGTGAGGCTTTGGGGGACTTTTGGGTAGAAATAGAGAATAGACTGGGTGTGGAGCAAAGGCTGGTGAGTGAGGGGGACCGCTGAGAGAACTTGAGATCTTGGCTAGTGGGTGGGGTGGGTGATAGTTGGCTCACTGTAGGGTGGGTGATAGTTGGCTCACTATAGGGTAGGTGTTAGTAGTGTGGGTGGGACTGGTGGGACATTGGCTTTTTATATTTGAGAAGAGGTAGCAGAAGGGGCTATAGAAGAAGGTATTAAGGTGGGAGGAGCTGTTGGGAGATCTGCTGACTGGATGGTGGGTGGGTTGGAGTCCTCAGGGGGGGCAGCATCACAGTTTGGTAGCAAGAATCTGTAAGCAGAGTGGTGGGAGGGTGGAGATTGTGTTAGATAAAGTAGTCTTTTATCAGGAAGGGGTAGGAGGGGGGAGCCCCCCTAGGGGGATCAGATAGGGGGTGGGATCACTGTATTTATATGGGATAGATGGGTATAATAAAGGAAGGAAGTCCAAGTGACTATAAAAAAA
>RBNI01003970.1:0-14858 GCA_003990745.1 Jimgerdemannia flammicorona
CGGCCAGTCCCTCCTCCCTTCCCACCGGACACCGGCCCTCCACCAGAACTCTCACCGCTCGTCGACCCTCCAAAGGCCCCCATCCCCAGGCCATAACCCCTCCCAACCTGCTGCCAGCCAAAGGCCCCAGGTCCACCAGACCCAGCATGCCCATCGGAACTCTTGCTCGAAGACATGTTTATAATACCTTTCCTCTGCTTTGTGTTGAGAAACTGTTGCTTGAAGCTTGTGTAATGTGAATAGTACCGGAGAAAGGTGGCTCCTCCAGCACCTCCAACAAGTTCTCCTCCTCCTCTTCACTCCCTTTCACCCTCAACACCTTACAGACAAAGGCTCCCCACATCAGTACTGAGGGCCAGTCACTTATCTTCCCTGTGGCCTCCTTCCCTGTCAGCCGAATTCTAACATTGACATCGCCCATTCTGAATATTGTCCCCTCTCACATCTGGAAGCTGATGTCCACTATATCACCATACTCTACCATCACCTCCTCCACCCTCCTCCTAGTCTCCTCCTTAGTCACCATGGACACTCCCCTCACCAGAAGCTACACTACCCTGGGGTCTCACCTCAAGTACCTCACCATGGGGACCACTACCTCCCCAACCACTACTCCCATCTTCAGGGCCTCATCTAGTGGGCCTGCCTCCTCAAAGCCCACCTCAACCCCCTCCAGACCCTTCAAGAACTTCACTGATGCTACCCCAGCCACCTGCTTCGAAATAAGCCCCAGGACCATCCTTGCTATCACCACTAAGCCCTAAAAGCACAAGGTGGCCACGAACTCCAAGATCGACTTCTTGAGCAATGGGGCCACCGCCAGTCCCATTATATCATCTACCAGGTCCCCCTTCTGCTTTGGGAACCCCTGCCCCCCCTGGCCATCAGCTGTCACATCTCTTTTTTTTTTCTGATTCACCATCACACTACCATCAGCAGTCCCACCACTACCTCCAGCAGCTACTCCACTTCCTCCACCTCCCACCTGCAAAGGCCCCACTCCTCCAGCATCCCTAGTCTTCAACTTCTCCTTCCCTCCTACCTGTCTCCTGTGGGCTCCCATTGGCCAGCACCCAGTCCTCAGCATATCTGCAAAGCTCATTCTCTGCTGCCCTCCAGTCCCCCCACTAGCACCTCCTCTACTGCCCAAGCTGTCCTGTCCACTTGAGCCACCCAAAGACCCCATCTCCAGCCCATTCTCTCTCTCAACATACTGCCAGTTGAAGGCCCCAGGTCCACCTGACCTAGTATGCACATTGGCTTGCTTACTGGTTGACATTGCCTTAGTATCTTTCTCTAATAAACAAGTTGAAAGTATTTTGGAAAAGTGTGTGTAACATGAATTGTAGTAGAGAGAGATGTCAGATTAGTGTCATTGAGAATATATTGTCTTTTGCTAAAAGATGTCTGTATGGCTTAGCTTGCTCTGGGTAGTTCAAGCAAAAGAAGTTGATTAATATACCTATCTATTCTCTATATATTACACAGTGCCCCACCCCTATCTGATCCCCCTAGGGGCCCCCCCCCCTCTCACCCCCTCTTGATGAAAGACCACTTTGTCAAACACCATCTCCACCTGCCCACCACTCTGGCCACAGATCTCCCTGACCAGATGGCGATGTTGCCCACCCTGGGGACCCCAACCCACCCACCACTCAGTCAGTAGATCCCCCAACAACTCCTCCCACCTCAACAACTTCTCCTATATCTCTATCTATTGCCCTTCCTTGAATACAAAGAGCCAATGTCCAGCCAAATCCACCCACACTGCTATAACCCACCTTACAGTGAGCCACTCATTACCAACACCCCACACTAGTCTGGATTTCAAATCCTCCCATCGACCTCCCACTCTACACAGTCTCCTTTCTATACCCAGCCAGTCTCCTATAGCTATCCAAAAGTCCCCCAAAACCTCACACTCTTCCAGCAAATGTTCTGGCATCTGCACAAGTCCCCCAGCCTGCCCTATATTATAACACTCCTCACTATCCAGTCGGCCACCATCCACCAGATGCCCAGCATGGAAATTCAGCATAACATTCCTCCTTAGCATGCACCACCACACTACCCAGAACTTGGGAGGAAGTCACCTCCCCACCTCAGCACTCCATGACCAGATTCCTGCCCAGTCCCACTCCCTACCAATTCTCACCACCTGCCAACTACTTGGCCAAAGATCCTGGCCAAGTCTCTGCTGACACTCCACTCCATCACCAATATCAAACTCAGCAAGAGGAACCCCCCCTAGGAGTAGTCAGTCCCACTGCCACATTGCAGGGCCCCACACCTCCTCCCTCTCATTGCCTTACCAGCACAGGCCTATCTGGTGTGCCCCATCTACTACTCTCCACCAGAAGTCCTTATATCTTAGCCTTCTGCTTCCATTCAGATCCACCATAGAGAGCAAACCTCTGGAGGACTCCTGGAGGGAGAATCTCATCTCCCACACATTCTGTATCAGTAGTACCCAACCTCCTCCCTGTAGTTCCACAGCCCTTTTCAGCTATGCAGCCATCTCAAGGAACTTATATATAATTGACCTCAAGGTCTGGACTTACCAGACAAGAAATAACTGTAGAAGGAGAAACTATTGACCCAGGATATGTAGGTAAAATCAAGGTCATCCTACACAATAGTAGTGCAGAATGACACTGAATTATTAGAGGACAGAAGATTGCCCAAGCAGTCTTCATGAAGGTCAAAACTCCCCAATTATAAGAAGTCTCTGAACTGACTGAAGGAATAAGACAAGGTAAAGGATTTGGAAATTCAGACAAGAAAGAAGTATATCTCCTTCAAGTCAACCATCTCAAGAGAGCAAGAATACTGCCAATCAGTCAAACTATACAAGAACCTCATCCTGGAGCCTGGAGAACAAACTACCTTTGAAATCTTTGCACCATCTGACCCGAGAAATCTCTTCTTTGAACCCAATAAAGATATCCCACACTTGGATATAGAAGGAATATATTTCCCAACAAGATGAATCCAGTACATTACCAAGCAACCAACCAAAGTTGGGAAACCATCATCTTGCTGAAAGGAATCATCATAGGACATCTGGTGCCTTTTCTCAACAAAACTCATAGAGAAGTTTATGAACTAAACTTATTGGAAAATGGCAAAAGGTCTCTGAAGAAAAGAAAGGCCACTCTGTGACCCAGAAGACAGTGAAGCCTTCTACCAATATTAGAGAAGAATTGACACCTCAACAATAGCAACAACTAGTTGAACTCCTCAACAAATATCAAGATATCTTCACCACTAATTATGGCAACCTGCCATATAACCCATTATACCACCACAGCATAAATACAGGAAATGCAACACCCATCCAGCAGAAACCCTACAGAATACCTATGACTTAAAAACATTCAAAAAGGAGCACATTCAAGAACTCTTAGACAATGGAGTCATCCGACCCTCTATCAGCCCCTGGGCCAGCCCTATACTTATTGTACCAAAGAAAGGAGGATGGAGACTCTGTGTGTATTATAGGAAACTCAATTCAGTCACCAAAAAGGATGTCTATCTTTTGCCCAGAATTGATGACCTTTTGGATCAGTTATAAGATACCAGATACTTCAGTAGTATAGACCTCTTTGCAGGATTCCATGAGATCCCTATAGACTCTAAAGACATTCACAAGACAGCCTTTCTTGCTTTAGGAAAACTGTTTGAATACCTCTGAATACTCTTTGGACTTTGCAATACACCTCCCACCTTCCAGAGGATGATGAGTTCAGTCTATGCCCCCTTGATCCACCACTATCTGAATATATATATAGATGATTCTAATATCTATTTAGCAAATTTCTAAGAATACCTGCACTACCTAGAGGAATTCTTCAAGCTCACCTGCAAGAACAACCTGAGACTCAATGCAAGAAATGCTACTTCAGGAAACAGAAACTTGAATTCCTTAGATTTATAGTTTCGAAAAAAGAAATCCATGCAGACCCAAAGAAAACCAAAAAGATCAACAATTGGCCAGTACTCAAGACCCTGAAGGAAACATTATCATTCCTGATGCTGATATCCTACTATAGAAGGTTTATCAAGGATTTTGCCCAAATTGCCACCCCAATCTAAATCCTTCTCAAGAAAGGAGTGCCATTCAAATGGACAGAATTACAAGAGAAAGCCTTCAAAGAACTCAAGAACTGCATGACTACAGCACCAATCATTGTACACCTCAATCTACAGAAGCCATTCATCTTGTACATATACAGATGCTTCCAAAGATGGCCTCAGAGCAGTTCTAGTCCAAGAAGGATCTGATCAACAACACTATGTAATAGCTTATGCAAGCAGAGCTACCAATAATCAGCAGATGAACTATGGTAGCACCAAACTGGAATGCCTTGCAGTCATGTGGGTGGTCACTCTGTTCAAGCATTACCTCATCAGAAAAAGGTTCACCCTGATCAAAGACCATGTAGCTCTCAAATAACTATTCAACTACAAGGAACCCACCGGAATCCTAGCTCACTGGATTCTTATTCTTCAGGATTACAAAATCACCATCATCCACAAAGCTGGGAAAGCTTACAACAATGTTGATGTACTTTCCTGCCAACCCTAATGAATCAGAAGAAGGGTGTCCTGAGGAACTACACCCTAAAGGAAGCTCCTCAGACCATCAAGGCACCAGAAGATCTCATCCAAAAAGAACACCAGAAAGCCCACCAAGAATAAGTAAACATAGAAAAAAAGTTGTGAACAATATACCAACATTGGCCCAATCTCAGAACACAAGTCTGAGACATACTTAAGAAATGTGACACCTGCCAGAATTACCAGAGAAGAAAGAACTACCAAGCACTACTGCAACCAATTGCACCACTAGACAACATCTTTCAGAGATAGGGAGTAGATGTAATTGGACCACTACCAGTTACACCAAGATGAAATAAGTACATCCTTGTATTTGTGGAACATCTGACTAAGTGGCCTGAGGCTTTCCCAATGGAAATCACAGATGTCTTAACCATTGTAGGCCTTCTCCATAGACTCACACTCAGATATGGACCCCCAGAAGAACTCATCTCTGACTGAGGTACAGAATTCATCAATAATATAATCACAAGTTATGCCTGAATTTACAAGATCCTCCTCAAATGGACCACATCATACCACCCTCAGACCAATGGTATAATAGAAAGAATGAACCAGACCATCAAGAAAGGACTTGCCCAAGTCAATCCTACCAATTGGGATCTTTGCTTACCTGAGATCCTATAGAAGATTCAGAATACCCCTGCTGTCTCCACCAAACAAAAGCCATTCGAAATGATATTTGCCAAGAAAACCAGAACTGCTGACCATGAGAATCTTGGAGACCTCCTCAAGAAGGCAGAACAGTTACATAATCAAGCCTGAGCTCAGATTATCAAAGCTCAAGAAAGACAAAAGAAGTACTATAACTAGAAACAAAAGGATCAGGAGATCAAGATTGGAGATCAAGTACTAGTTTGGAGTAGCATGATTGAAATGAATTTTGCTGCCAAATTGGAGCCCAAATGGGAAGGATCTTATCTTGTACATAATATCCATAGAATCAGCATCTATTTAAGGAGCATAGATGGACAGACCCTCAGGATACCAGTACATATCAACTGCCTCAAGATATTCCTCTCCCATCATGAATCAGACAATTGACTAGCACCTTTAGATCCTTGTTTTGAGTTCATTCCAATCACTCCTGGTTTCCCTTCACAGTTCCAACAAGTCAATGGAAACCCCCTTCAGTGAATCCAGACCCATCAAGAGAACCTTACCTTGGCCAGACATTTACTGTAAGTCCACCAGCTGTAGGCCTACTATGTAATTGGAGAATAGTTGCAAAACCTCCCTGCAGCAGACCTGACCTATATCAGAAACTTCACTGGCCTCACTCAGAAAAATACTACTGCTGCAGACAGATTGTACACAATGAAATGTCCCAGCCTTGACACAAGCACAATTCCTTCTGAATGACATTCAGAATATGAACCCTGCCACCTACTGGAGCATCATCAACCATGTCGAAATCCTGTTCCCAAAAGAAGAAGAAGAACCTGTTGAGTTGAGTGACTCTGATCCAAATGAAGATACCAGTTCAGGTATTGATGCTGAAGATGCTTATGCATACTGGGATGATGACTAAAGGATTGTCTGAGGACAGACCATCCTTTAGTGGGGGCTGATGCAACAAGCAACAGAATTGCACTGCTGAAATCATAAATTAGCCACATACTATATCTAGTACATCAAGCAACCAAGACTGCTTTACTGTAAGCCCCATCAACTACTCTCCACCAGAAGCCCTTATGCCTCATACATCTACTATTTTGAAGCCTAACTAAGGACAGTAGATCTCAATTTACATTATATACACTTTTACAACAAACTTTCAAGTTGTTTATTGGAGAAAGGTACTAAGGCAATGGCAAACAGCAAGCAATCTGGGGCATATCCTGGGCAGGGCGGCCCTAGCACATTTGACTGGCAGCAGGTGTGGAGAGGTCCTGGCCTGGGGGGAGAATGAGGGGGCTGCTGGCAGGAGGATGAGGAGGGGGAGAAGGTAGTGGTAGAGGACAGGGATCTGAGAGGGTGAGCTTTACAGAGACAGTGAAGGAGAGACAGCAGACATCTGGGCTAGAGGGATGGTTGAAGAAAGGCAAGGAGATAGAGAAGACAGCAGTTTGTGGGGGAGTAGTTCTTGGTGGAGAGGGCAGTAGGGCTGGGGAAGTAGTGGCTTGGGTGAGCATGACAGCTAATGGTAACAGGACTGCCAATCTGGAAAAAAATCCAGATGTGACTACTGATGGCATGGCTGAGCAGCAGGGGCTTAGAGGGTAGGGGGACTTGGCAAATGGTATGATGGGCCTGGTGGTGGCCCCATTACTCAAAAAATCGATCTTGGCATTCATAGTTACACGTGCTTCTGAGGCCTAGCAGTGATGGTGACAATAGTGCTGGGGCTTATCACTAAGCAGGTGGCTGGAGCAGTATCGATAAAGTTTCTGAAGAGACTGGAGGAAGTGGAAGTGGGCTTTGAGGAGGTTGAGCCTTTGGAGGAGGTGCTGAAGGTTGGCCTGACTATTGGGGAAGTGTGTGTCCCTATAGTGTACTGCCTGAGATGGGATCCCAGGGTAGTACAACTGCTGGTGAAAGGAGTGCCCATGGTGACAGCAGTGGAGACAAGAAGGAGAGTTGAGGAGGTTATAGTGGAGTATGGTAAGGTGGTAGACATCAGCTTCAGGGTTTGGGAAGAGACCTCGCTCAGAACTGGGAATATAGATTTGTGGATTTGGCTGGCTGGAAAGGAGGCTACCAGGAAGACAAGGGACTGGCTATTGGTGATAGTCTGGGGGGCAATCTTGTATAAGGTGACAAGGGTGAAGGGGAGTGAGGAGGAGGAAGAGGATTTGTTAGAAGCATTAGAAGAGCTGAGTGGTGTAGTGGAGTGGCAAACAAAGGCTTGGAAGGCTTTTGTGGAATCAACGCACTTGGAGGTAGTGGATGGGAAGCAGATTAGAATGGGCAAGGGGCAGTGGGAAAGAGCTCAGGGGCATAAGCATCAGAAGGAGCTATTGGCTAAGCTGGAAGATGGACCTCGGAAGAATGTGGGTGGAATGGTGGAGGCATGGAGTGCCAAAGTGAGTATCTGGGCCAACAAGGATAGCAGGAGTGCAGGGAAGGTGGCAGGGGAGGACAGGAAAGTAACTGGCAAGGATTTGTATGCTGATGGTATGTTTGAGGTTAGGAGGAGGACTGAGAGGGATCACCTACCCCTACTCCTCTTATCAGGTGAGGTCTGGCTTCCCAAAGTAGGGTGGTTGAGGATGTACTAATGAGGGGGGCCCAGCAAGTGCAGTTTGGAGTTCCTGAGGTGGTGAATGGGGGACAAGTGGTGACAGTTGGAGAGGAGGAACTGTAGATGTCCTAGAGGTCTGTGAGTACAGGGGCTGATACCATGATGTTGGATGGTGGGAGACTGGTGACTCCTGGGGGGAAGGAGGTTGGCAACCTGCTTTGGATATACAGAATGATAAATAACCTGGCAGCTGAAGAGTTGGGGGAGGTGGACTTGAGAGTAATGAGTAATGAGCATTGGGCGAGGATCCTGCGAGGGGATGGGATAGAGCTGGCATTGAGGGCAGAAATTCTTGCAGTGTATCTGGAAGAGGAAGGGTATGAGGTGGATAAGGAGTGGGAGGCTGAGCTGGCAGGGGTTGCTGGTGAGAGGGCTAAATACTGTTGGGACAAGTGTCATGGATTGCAGCTCTGGCAGGAGGCCTGCCTGGAGTACTATGAGGAGTTTGAGGAGAAGGCAGATGGGGAGATGAATGAGCTATTGGCTGGACTGGAGGCTCAGAGGACTGAGGAGGAAGCGGTGACTGCAGAACATAATCTGGACATGGTACAGAAAGAGGTAAATGTGAAGCAGTAGGGATAGACTGGATAACACACCATATTTCATTATGAATAGTACAAATAACATTTTCTCTTTGAATGTGAATAGGTTACAGGGTACTTCTTGATGTAGGAACATTTTTACTTAGCTGAAGGGATTGGAGGCTGATCTCTTTCTCTTGCAGGATGTTAGGTGTAAGGATGATTTGGATAGGCTGGAATGGATGAAGGAATGGGGAGGTGAGGTAGTTTGGAAGGGCAAGGTTGGGATTCTGGTCCAAAAGGGTTGAGGAGAGATACAGGAGATGAGGAGCTGGCAGGAAAGATTGGTCTGGAGAGAGTGGATGCATATAGGCTGAGAGCTGGTCACAGTGGGTTCTTGTTACTGCCCTGCTGTGTGGAGTGAGCATGTGGATTGGATGAAGGATCTCCAGGAGAGTGGGGTCCTTGCAGAGCCTGGGGTGGATGTGCTTGGTGGCAACTTCAATATGGTCCAGGATGCATAAGTAGATAGAACAGATAGTGGAAGGGGAGCTGAGAATAGGAGTGGAGGGTTGGCAGTATAGAAGGATGTGGAAAGGCTAAGTGCTTTGGTAGATACTGGTAGGGAGTATTGGAGTGATAGGAGGGTATACACACACTTGGTGGGGGGTCTGGGGACAAGGATTGACTGGATGCTGACAGCCAGCTGCTGGGGATTGGATGTTTGGAAGTCACTGGAAGTGGAATGGTGCTCTTGGTCTGATCATTAGGGGCTGTTAGGGCAGAGATATTTTAGGGGGAGTGGGGATGGGCCTGGACATTGGTGCCTCAATTCCTCATTACTAGATGATAGGATCTGGTAGAACACATGAGTGGAAGATATTCAACTGAGGGTGGAGAGCTGGAGGCAGGAAGGTGCCCTGGTTGGTGTTAGGTAGATGAGGATGAAAGCAATGGCCAAGGTTTACTGGAGTGAGGCTGGTAGGGAGGCTGGGAAGCAGAGGAGGTGATAGGTGAGATGGGCTTCAGTTTGACTGATCAGACTCTTAGAGAATTGGGCAGGGCTAGCTATAGTGGTGGAGGGGTGAGAGGATTGGAGATTGATGAGGGTGAAAAAGGAGATTGGGGAGTTACAACAGGTGCTGAGAGATGAGGAGGAGGTAAGGGTGCAGAGCTTGGTGGTACAGCTTCATTGGCAGGGGTTGGAGGAAGGGAAGAGGCCCTCTAAGTATCTCACAAGAGCCCTTCAGGTGAGAAGGGTACAGCAATGGTGGGAGAGAGTGATTGACTCTGATGGTATACTGGTGTATTGTATACAAGACATCCTTGGTTTACTAAAGGAGTGATGGAGTGAATTGTGTAGTGAGGAGGAGGGGGGGTAGATGCTGCTGCCATTGACCAGGTATTAGAGAATTGACACCCTCCTTGAGCAGATGGACTGGGTGACTTGGTGTTGCCAGTACAGGAGGAGGAGATCTACCAGATTCTTGCTGTGACAACCCTGGGCATGGCACCTGGGGAGGATGGTCTGCCCTGGGACTCCTGGAAGAAGATGGTGGGAGTCCTGGGAGTTCTGGGTGAGATGATGGCATTGTGTGACTTTATATTACAGACAGGGAGATGGGTGGGGGAACAGGGTCTGGGGCTGGTGATACTGCTTTACAAGAACAAAGGAAGGCATGAGGACTGGAAGAACTGGTAGCCAATTATGCTGCTGGACATGGACAGAAATTTGGTAACTAAGGTGGTGGTCACACAGCTATAGAAGATGGCCCAACAAGTCCTGGGTATTGAGCAGAGGGGCTTTGCAGGAGGCCAGCTCATTAGGGATGACACAGCTTGGGTGCATGGAGTTATTGAAGGGGCATGAGCCTGTGGACTAGATGGGCGATTAGTCTCCTTGGACCAAGAGAAGGCTTATGACTGGGTGCAGTGAGTCTGGCTGGTGCAAGTATTGGATAGGACCAGGGTCCCACAACAGTTCTGGTCAGTAATAATCAGCCTACTGGAAAGGAGTAGGGTGGTGCTCATTTGTAATGAACATAGAGGAGTATCATTTTCCCTGGATAGGAGAGTACTCCAGGGGGACCCACTGTCCCCCATTCTATATGCCCTTTCCCTAAAGCCCCTATTGAACAGAATCAGGTAGAAGATAATGGGGCTCTCTGTCTTTGGGATTGGGTGGAAAGTTGGGGCCTTTGCAGATGACATGGTTGTCAGCCTGGGATCTGTTGCTGATGTTGAGGAGCTCAAGAAGACAGTGGAGTGGTATGAAGAGAACTCTGGCACCAAACTCAATTGGCACAAGTATGAAACAATGGTGTTGGGCAATGGTCTGGTGGGTGGAGATATCATCAGAACAATCATCCCTACTAGTGAGGTAGTGTGGTACTTGGGTATTTATTTGTCAGTATATGGATTAGTACTGTCTAGACTTTGATGGGAGCAGAGGGTTGGAATCTGGAGAGAGGCCCAGCAGATTTAGAGGGGTCGCCATTTATCTCCAGCAGGGCATGTCTCAATTTTGAATATCTATTGGCTGCTGAAGTTATGGTATCTGACTTAACATCTGGACTTCTTAGCCTGGGTAGTGAAGTAATTGTTGAAGCTGGCCAAGAAGTGGATCTGGGCTGGAAGAAGGGGTCAGATCAGTTGGGAGGTCTTATCTTTACCAGTGGCAAGAGAAGGACTTGGGCTGGTCGACTTTCCGAAGCAGCTACACTGCTTGAGGATGTGGTGGTTGAAGAGAGCAGTGGAATTGAGAGGAGGCAGTTGGGTTCCCCTATTACAGAAGGTCTGGGAGATAAGAACCTCACCAAGAGGCTTGACAGGTGGTCTCTTTGCATTGGTGGGGCTTTAGAAAACTGCACAATTGTGATATAAAGGCTTCTGGTAGGGAGTAGCAGAGGGGGTATACTACATTGGAATTTATTGGCAGGGTAATGAAGGAGAGGTGGCTTGGGACCTGGTGATGTGGAGATGGGACCAAGTGTTGTTGGGAGACATTCTCTTAATTGAGTTTGACATTAGTGATGGGATAGACTACCAAAGGGGACAAGGCCAGGATCTGTGGCCTAGTGGATGGCAGAGAGTCAGTATCAGAGAAGAATGAAACTGACATAGCATATGGGCCTAGAGTGCTGAGGTGAGGAGATAGATGCCACTAAAGTACTGGGTGGTATGGTGGTGCATGCTGAGGAGGAATGTGATGCTCAATTTCTGCTTGGGTCACCTTATCGAGAGGGGTTGCTTTAACTGTGAGGAGTGCCACAATATAGGACAGGATGGGGATTATATGCAGATGCCTGAACATTGGCTAGGGGAGTGTGAGGTACTTAAAGACTTCTGGTGGGCTGTTGGGGACTACTTGGGGGTAGTGTGTCAGACTGATGATATGCAGGGTCAGTGGGAGGATCTGAGGAATTGACTGATGGGGGGGGTGGGAAAGGAGTGGCTTACCTTAGGCTGGGTTTTGGCAATTTGGGTGGGGTTGGCCAGTTACTGGCTATTTGTTTTTGAAGATAGAAGGAGACTTAGCTTGGGGGACCAGTTGTTGTATTGGCAAGGCCTTATGGAAGACACCTTGACAGGCTAGTGGCTTGGTTGGGGGCTATAGGGTGATTGAAGGCACCACTTAGTGGAGAAGATTTGTAGGCAGAGTTGGGAGAGGGTGGGGGTAGTGGGTGAGAAGGTGGCCTTTATTCACAATGATGCAAAGAGGGACTCCCCTATGGGAATCAGATAGGGGGAGGGAATGATGTATAATTATGAATAGATTGGTAATAAATGGCAGAGCCCAAGTGACTATAAAAAAAAAAAAAAAAAAAAAAAAAAAAAAAAAAAAAAAAAAAACTGCTTTACTGTACCAACTGATATATTTAGCCAGAGATACTAGAAACAGTATGTTTACCTGTACCCTCCAGGTACACTGTACTCTCAAAGAACACTTGCCATAGTTAGCAATCTATAGTTAGCAACATAGTAACTAGTAGCAACCACAACTGTATAAAATACCCCAGAGACAAGAGTGAATAAACCTCAGTCCAAATTGAAGTGCAAACCAAAGAAGTGTCTAATGATTGAGCATTGATCTCCTTATTCCCACTCCAGTCCACTTTCTGATACAAAGCTGATTTTGCTGCCAAGTTCAAGTGAAGAACTTTGCCACCTTTGGAATTATTGGTATGCTTACCAGACTAAGCCTGAAGAATCCAAGTTTGCCACCCAAGCTCAAGGAAGAACTTTGCCACCATTTCTAAGTTATCTGCATTCCCAGAAAGCCTAAGAGAAAGCCACCTTACTCAAGCCAGTTTCTGATGCAACTTCACAGTGATCTGTCATACAAATGAAGCTAGTCTTTAATGTAACTTTACCAAGTACCCTTTCCCAGTTAAAGCCACTGATTCAGGAAGAATCTGTGCCATCTGAGTTATTTCCCAGTTGAAGCCACAAATTCAAGAAGAATCCATGCCATCTGAGTAGTATTCACAGAAGAGCCCACTGATTCAGGAAGAATCTGTAACATCTGAGTTATCCGAATTACCTGAGTTATCAGAATTATCCATGACATCTGAGTTATTCATTGTTCCCAGTGAGCCCAAGAAGAATCTGCTGCCAGTATAATTCCCAGTGAGAAGAAGCTACACCATTCTCTATTCCCAGTAAATTTACACCAAATTGCCAGAAATTGCATACTTTTGGAGATCATCACCCACCACCAAATTGACAGATTGTCACACATAAGAAACTCATCATGCTATACAGAGAAATTTCCCATCACTCAAAAAGGAGAACCACTAAATTGCCAGACCATTTTACACACAGAGATTATGCTACACAGAGATCACCGCATTATACAAGACCATCACCCAGAAATTGCATACTTTTGGAGATCGCCATCACCCAAGAAGGAAACCACTTACACTACACATGAAATTCTACCAATTCCCAGTTGACCCTAGAAGGAAACCCATTCACAAATTACTGCTACACCCAGAGAACAATCCCGATTAGGAAATTGACATACAATTGACCACCATATCCAGAACTTGATTATTATACTGCTAAATACCAACAAGGACCTCAGGAATCTTAGAAAATTTTATTGCTTTTTGACAAAGTAACTGGAGGCTCAAGCCAAACTACATTAACCCCCAACCTTGTAACTTATCTCCATTGAGCCAGGTATAGTACACTACAAATAGCAAATATACTTTGAAGATTTAGTGTATTCTATATATTCTATATAATTCTCCATATTTTGTATAAGTCTCAATTGAGTGAGGTTTGTAATTATATTTGAGAGAGGTTTGTAAAAATATTTGAGTGAGATTTATAGTGAGGTTTTTTGTAAAATTTATAGTATTATTTGAGTAAGATTTATAAGTAGAATTAAAGTAAGATTTATAAGTTATGTTTTAGAGAGATTTAGTATAAACCAGACTTTGCAAGTCATATACTTGCAAGCCTGGATAAGCTTAGTCTAATAAGTTGATATAATATATATATAGCTGATATCATAGCTACTTATATATTATATCAACTATCAGCTGAGCAGATAGAGTCAGCTAACAAACTCTTGACTTATACTTACAAATCTCACTTATACTTATATTTATACTTATACTTATAATCTGGAGCTTTTCTTACTATATTCTACTCCTTTTACATAACTCTTACATATTTCCCTACATCTCTTACTCTGTAAATAAAATACAATTTATAGAGATTTTGAAAGGAGTTTCAAAAGCGATTTTGAAGAGATTTTAAAAGAGCTTCTAAAAGAGCTTCTGAAAGAACTTCTGAAAAATATTATAACTTTTGAACATTTGATATATCAAAAGCTTACTTTCAATAAATTATTACCTCTCATTCTTTACTTCACCTTATTCTTCACTTTGCCTTATCTTTTATTTTACCTTATCTTTTACTTTGTTTTATCCTTTGCTTTAACTTATTTTTCATTTTGTCTCATTCTTCACTTTATCTTATTTTTTACTTTATCTCGTCCTTCACTTTATCTCACTTAATTTGCTACTATATAGAGAATATGTAAACATAGCTAACTAATCAATAAGTATTTGCAAAACTTTTCAGCTTCTCAATTTCAAGTTAATACTTCTTAGCTCACTATTCCAAAGCTTAACATCTCTCTATTTCAGACTCTAAAGATGTCTAGCTTACTTATGAGCTTGCTAATATCTAGCCTGCCAAGCTTGCTAATATATAGATTACTAAGCTTATCAATTTTCAGCTTACTGATCCTCAGCTTACTAATCTCCTGCTTGCTCCTCAGTAAGCTGCTCAGCTTTCTAGTTCTTAGCTTACCAACTACTAGTAGTTTACTCCAGATCTCCAGCTTTCTAACTTCCAGCTAGTCTCTATACAGCTTGTTCTTCCATATCTCCAACAGCTCACTGCTAGTCTGAATAATATAATTTAAAAAAGTTGGGGCAGTTTTTTTTTTTTTTTTT
>RBNI01003971.1:0-14857 GCA_003990745.1 Jimgerdemannia flammicorona
ACTTGACTGACTTTATTTCAGAGGAAATAAGAGGGGTATTTATACAAAATATAATTCAATGGTTGCTAAGATATAAAGCTAAATATAAATTCCAATAACTAAAACTACTAAGTTCCAGGGCTGGCATTATTTAGTGTTACATCAAAATACTGGTGCTGGAACAATTTCATGTCACCTCAGAATACTAGTGCTGACATTATCTGGTGTTATATGAGAATACCGGTGCTGGTATTATCCAGTATAATAAAGAACTTAGAGCAGAAAGTTCAGGACTATGGGGGCTTCATCATCATTATTATCATCATCACTGAAAGAGATGAGATCTGCGAATTCGTCATACAGGTTGCGTGTTTCGTGTATGTCGCGCGGGATGATGTCATCATGTTTGGCAGTAGCGGGAAAATCGGGAACAAGATCTGGAGCTCTCCAGTCTATAAGGTTCTCTTCCACAAAATAGGGGACAAATGTGGGGTCTTGAGGGGATCTAACCCAGATGCTTGGGCCTTGGAATACTGAGATCAATTCTTGCAGAAATTGGTCTGGGTTGTTCTGAAGGATAAGATGCCAGAAGTCTTCTACTTCTTCACTGTTGAGGGTGATAGTGGACTGGGCTTCTATAGCCACCCTGGCTTCTAGTGCATTGATACAGCAGGATGACAGGTCTCTGAAATCTGAGACTCTAACATACTCCAAGTTGGGGATCGACCATGGTGCATGCCTGAAGATCTGATGGATCTTCTTAGCTGTCCTTGTTTCATGTATATCCATGGGAGTAGCATCTTGTAGCTCTTGGGTGCTGGCCTGTGGGAACTCCTGGCAGAGGAGATTTCCTATTTCATACTTCTGCCACATTTGGAGGCATTCGGTGGTAATGGTGATCCTTGTTTCCATTTCACAGTAGTAGAGAATGAAGTGATAAGGGTCTGCAGTGCCCAGGTAGACACTAGGAGTCCTTCTTGAGCAGGTCCTCATGGCTCTTCTGATGTCTTGGAACATCCTTTCCTTGACTGAGATACCTTGGTGGTTCCTTGACCTTGAGGTTTGGCAGGTGGCAGGCATTTCATTTGTGGTAAGTCTTTGAGCTATTTTGGGATTGGTGGTTCTTGTTGGTTGCTGCTACTGCAGTTCCTTGATCCTTCTTTTATATTCTTCAAGATGCTTGTACTGTGGTCACAATGACTTACAGTTGGTCATCATTGCTCATCTCATATGCCGTATAATCTTCCTGTGCTCCGATCTGGTGGCTTGCAAGGAAATGCTGTCTTCTATGCTGATGTCATCATTCTGGAGTCACCGTTACAATATGTAAGTGCAGCCCTACTCCCTTCCAGTAGGCTGACCATTGCTACTCAGAACTGTTGAGGGACTCCAATCCTATCTAGTATCTTTGCCAACCAGACCCTCTGAATATGGTCATATGCCTTCTTCTGATCCAAGAAGACCAAGCACCCATTCAATCCACAGGCCTGTATCCCTTCAATAACACCATGTACCCAAGCCATGCCATCTCAAATAAGTTGGCCTCCAACAAATCCCTGCTGCTCTATCCCCAAGATCTGCTGGGCCACCTTCTGTAGTCTCACTACTACCACTTTAGTAATTAACTTTCTGTTTATGTCCAGTAGTATGATCAGCCTCCAATTCTTCCAGTCCTCCCTTCTATCCTTGTTCTTATATAGCAGTACCACCAGCCCCAGATCCTGCTTCCCTACCTATCTCCTGGACTGTAGTACTAAGTCATAGAGTGCTCTCAGCTCTCCCAGCATACTAGAGACATCCACTATCTTCTTTCAGAAAGCCCAGGGTAGGTCATCCTCACCTGGTGCTATACCCAGCATAGTTGTAGCAAGAATCTGGCAAATCTCCTCCTCCTGCACTAGTATCACCAGATTGCTCAGCCCTTCTGCCTGTGGTAAGTACCAATCCTCCAAAGCAAGACCAATGACAGTATCTTCTGCCCCACCCTCCTCCTCACTCTACAAGCCACTCTACTTCTTCTTAAGCAACCTGAGAATGTCTTGTATACTATGCACCAATGTCCTCTCAGAATTGAGAACCCCCTCCCATCTCTGCTGAACCCTCTTTGCCTGAAGGGCCCTTGTGAGAAACTTAGAGGGTCTCTCTCCTTCCTCCAGTCTCTGCCAACATAGATGTACTGCCATACTCTGTACCTGCACTTTCTCCTCCTCCTGCAATATCTATTGCAACTCCACAACCTCCTTTTTTATCTATAGCAATCTCCAATCCTCTACCTCCTTCAGGGCCACCAAACCTGTCCAATCTTCCAACAGCCTTATCAATCTAGCAGAGGCCCACAACCTCTTCTTCCTCCTCTATCTTCCAGCCATCACACCTGCCTCCCTCCAATAGACCCTAGCAGCCTCCTTTAGCCTTATCTACCTAATACCAACTATAGCACCTTCCCATATCCACTCCTCCACTCTCTGCCAAATCTCCTCAGTCTACTCATCCCACAGTACCTTATTATCTACCAGAGAGGAGTTGAGATGTCAATATCCCAGTCCATCCCCACTCCCCCCAAAATGGCCCTGTCCTAGCAGTCTCTAATGATCAGACCACAGACACTATTCTGCCTTGGCAGACATAGCTTCCATTGTCTCTCACTTGGATATCTCTTCAAGTTACAGGGACCAGCAATATCAAGGCACCTCCACACAATTCGTGCTAGACCTCTCTAACAGCACAACCCTATATGTTGGCAACTTGTCCTTCTACACCACCGAGGAGCAGATCTATGAGTTGTTCTCTAAATATGGCGAGATCAAGCATATCATCATGGGGTTGGATAGGAACCAGAAGATGCCATGCGGGTTCTGCTTTGTTGAATACTACCACTGCTCTGATGCTCTCGACTATATGAAGTACATCAATAGCAGTAAACTCGATGAGCATATCATCCATATCCATACAGATTTGGATCCAGGCTTCAGGGAAGGTCGACAGTACAGTCATGGTTGGAGCGGTGGGCAAGTGAGAGACAAGTATCGGCAAGAGTACGATGCCAGGCATAGTGGGTGGGGACATTTGGTTAGGCAGAAGTTGGAGAAGGAGAGAGAGAGGCAGCAGAAGGAGAACTATGAGGCGATCAAGGAGATCCCAAAGGGTGCGGAGGAGTACAGGAGTTGGGGGTTGGCTGGCAAATTGAAACATGGCCGCGATGATGATGAGGAGGAGGAGGGTGACACATCACAGAAGAGAGCGCGTGAAAATAATTTGCAGTTTAGAGAGAACAAAGATATGTCTGATGAAGATGAGAATCAGGATTGAGTATATATGGTGTAATTAGATTGTAACAGTAAAATTGATGCATGTAGTCAAATGATTGTGTGACATCATACAGTATCCAAAATAAACCACTATGTTCACTTGGCCACGAGCCTCAATTTTACTGTTACAATCTAATTACACCAAAAAAAAAAAAAAAAGACACTATTCTGCCTCTAGAGACCTCTAAACATCCAGACCCCAGCAGTCTGCTATCAAAATCCAGTCAATTCTCATCTCCAGACCACTTGCCCATTATGTATATACCCTTCTGTCACTCCACAACTCTCTGCTAGTATCCACCAAAGTATTCTGCCTCTTTACTTCCTCCCATACCTCTAAACCTCTACTCCTTCCCTCTATCCCCTGCCCTCTATCAGTTCTATCCAATAGTGCATCTCTGACTATATTAAAGTCCCCTCCAAGCATATCCACTCCAGCTCCTGCCAGAGTCCCTTCCTCCTGAAGACTCTTTACCCAATCTACATGCTCACCCCTCACCACAGAGCAGTAGCAGGATCCCACTGTAACTGGTTCCTGACCAGTGTGAATTCACTTACCCCAGACCATCCCATATCTCCCCTCTGCCCTTCCTGACCAGAATCCCAACCTTGTCCTTCCAAAATGCCTCTCCTCCCCATTTCTTTATCCATTCTAGTTTATCCAAATCATCCTTACATCTGACATTCTGCAAAAGAAAGAGATTGGCCTCCAATCCCTTCAGCTAAGCAAAAATGTTCCATTAATAAAACAAACCCCAGAGCCTATTCACATTTAGAGAGAAAATGTTGGTTATACTGTTCATAAGGAATAATGTATAATAGTAAGTATATCCTCTACTGCTCTATGTTCATCTCATCCTAAGCCAGGTCCAGATCATGTTCTATAGCTTCCTCCTTCTCTTTAGTCCTCTTAGCCTCTAATCTAGCCAGAATTTCTATAAGTTTCCCATTCTTCTTCTCCTTGAATTCTTTATGATATTCCAGGCAGACCTCTTGCTAGAGCTTCAACCCATGCCACTTTGCCCAACAGAAAGCAGTCCTCTCACCAGTAGCAACTGCCAGCCCAGCCTCCCTCTTCTTATCAATCTCATACTCTTCTTTCTCCAGGAAAATAGCAAGAATCTCTGCCTTCAGTACCTCCACCACTCCCTTGCCATGTAGGATATGTACCCAATACTCATCACTCATCACTTGCAGGTCCACCTCCTCCAACTCCTCTGCTGTAAAGTTGTTTATCATCTTGTATATCCATAGCAGATTTCCCACCTCCTTCCCCCTAGGAGTCACCAGCCACCCTCTATCCAGCATTGAGATATCAGTCCCAGCACTCACAGCCTCATCCCACTCCTCCTCCTGAATATCCACCAGTTCATCCTTATCCACCACCACCACCTACCCTCTCATTACTACCTCAGAAACTCCAAAGTATACTCTCTAGGCTCCCCATATAGGCACATTCTCTACCACCCTGCCTCTTGAAGCTGGACCTCATCTAATAAGCAGTATGGGGGTCAGAAATAGCTCTTAGATCTCAAAGGTACCATCTGCATAAGAGTCATTTCCCTTCACCTCCTCTCCTCCTCCTGGCCCCTTCTCTGCATTCTCTCTATTCTCGTTGGCCCAGATGCTCTCCTTGGCTCCCCCCATGATTTCAATGCCACCAGCATCCTTCTTCATCCTGTTTTCCAGTTTTGCCAACAGCTCTCTCTGTCTCTTACATCCTTGGAATCTTTCTCACCACCCCTTATCTATCTGAATCCTCTTTCTATCTACTACTTCTAAATGTATCAACTTGACATACACCTTCCAAGCCTTAGCTCTCCACTCTAGAGCACTGCTCAGCTCTTCCATCACCTCTAGCAGATCCTCTTCCTCCTCTTCACTCCCCTTCACCCTTATTACCTTGCACAAAAAAACCCCCCAGACCATCACCAAAGGCCAGTCCCTAGTCTTCCTGATAGCTTCCTTCTCTACTAACCAGATTCAAATATCAATATCCCCAGTCCTGAACAAGGTCCCCTCTCAGATCCAGAACCCAACATTGACCACCTCACTATACTCAGCCATGACTTCCTCAACTCTCCTCCTTATCTCCTCAGTAGTCACCATGGGCACCCCTTTCACTAGCAATTGCACCACCCTGGGGTCCCACCTCAAGTAGAATGCTATCAGAATACACACCTCTCCAACTGTCAACCCCACCTTCAGTACCTCCTCCAATGGTCCAGCCTTCTCAAAGCCAACCTTCACTCCTTTTAGTCCCTTCAGGAACTTCACAGATACTGCTCCAGCCACCTGCTTAGCAATTAGCCCCAAGATTATTTTCACTATCACCACTAAGCCCCAGAAACACAAGGTGACTGTGAACTCTGAGATTGACTTCTTGAGTAATAGTGCCACTGCCAGTCCCATTACACTATCTACTAGATCACTAGGTCTCATGCCTTTTCCACTGCTCAGTCCACTATCAGTAGTTCTATCTAGATTTTTTTCCTGATCACCCATTATGCTCCCATCAATAGTCACCCTCTCAGCCCCTACACTACCAGCCCCACTACTCCAGCTTCTCAGAGAGACTCTTCCTTGAGACTGCTGCTCTGCAGTCTTCACCATCTCCTTGCCCCTCCTAAGCCAGCCCTCTAGCCCAGCTTTTTGCTGACCCCCTTCACCTTATCTACAAAGCTCACCCTCTCTGTTCTCTGATCTCTAGTGCTGCCCCCTCCCTACTACATCCTCCCACTAGCAGGCCCCTCATGCTACTCCCCAAGCCAGGGCCCCTCTCCACATACTACCAGTTAAATGCACCCAGGCCACCCTGCCCAGTATGCACCTTGAAATGCTCATCAGTTACTATAATACTAGTAGCTTTTCTCCAGAAACTGTGTCAAAAGTGATGCCAAAAGGTTGTATAATCTGAATGTTACTGGAGAGAGCCCCAATGGTCTGATTATAGATATCACTCAATCTCCAGAGACTTCCAGACATCTAGACCCTAACAATTAACTGTCAGCACTCAGTCAATCCTAGTTCCAAGACCACCCACCCAATGGATATAGACCCTCCTATCTCCCCACATTGCTTTACCAGTATCTACTAAGGATCTAAGTTGCTTCATCTCCTCTCAACTCTCTAGGCTACTACTTCTACCCCCTATATTCCTCCCCCTATCTGTCCTATCCAACTGCACTATGTGAACTATGTTGAAGTTCTCTCTAAGTATATCTACTCCTGTCTCTGTAAGTACTCCACTATCCAAAAGATCAGTAATCTACTCCACATACTTACTTCTAACTGTAGGACAGTAATAAGATCTAACTACAATTAGCTCCTACTCTGGCTGATACCATTTTCCCCAAACCAGTCAATTCCCCCAATTCTTGCTTTTACATATTTCATCTTACTCTTTCCACACCAGTATCCCAATCTTGCTATTTCAAACTGCAGTCTCTCCCCATCTCCTCATCCACTCTTATTGATTAAGGTTCTTATTATACATATTATATATCCTGCAGTAGAAAGAGATCAGCTTCTAATCTCTTTAACTAAGTAAAAATATTATATTGCCTCCCAGAACCCCTCAAGCTATTCACATTCAATAAAAAATATTAGTTATACTATTTATAGGGAATAATATTAAAATAGATATATCTTCTTCATAACTCTATATTTATCTCCTCTCTAGCCAAGTCTAATCTATATTCTACAGCAGCCTCCTCCTCCTTGACCTGCTTAGCCTCTAGTCCAATCAGAAGCTTGGCTATTACTGTATCATCCTTCTTCTCCATCTCCTCCCAGTACTCCAAGCAAGTCTCTTATCAGATTTTCAGTCTATGCCTCTATTCTTACCAAAAGACTACATGCTCTCTAGTAGCCACTGCCATCTCTGCCTCTCTTGCATCATCTACCACATAGCCTTTCTCATCCAGATACACTACCAGTACCTCCATCACCAGGGTCTCTACAATATCATCTCTCTGCAGTACTCTTATCTAGTACTCCTTGCTGATGACTCACAAGTCTACATCCCCCAACTCCTCAGTCATCAAGTTATTCATTATCTGACATATCTACTATAAGTCACCAATCTCCTTGCCCCCAGGGGTTGCTGGTCAGCTAGTCCCTAGTATCATAGTATCTGCCCCAACTTACAGACTCATCTCACTCCTCCTCAGGAACATCTATCAGCTCTCTCCAACCTTAACTACCTACCCCCCACTTGCTATCTCAGATACTTTAAATTGAACACAGTAAGTTCCCAATATCTCCACATCCTCACTAGCCTTCAGAAGTATGACTCCAGACTGCCCTTCCATATTCTTGCTCTCCTCCCACACCTCCAGTATACTATTATCATAGAGAGTTTGATCCCTCACCTTCTGGCTCCCACCTACAGTCTTTGTACTCCTCTCTATCTCATTATCTATCCAGACACTCTCTCAAGTGCCCTCTATAGCTCTATCAGAACTGGGTAATGCCTTCTCTTTCTTCTTCAAACTAGCCAACAACTCCTTCTGCTGCTTATACTCCTGAGCCCTCTCCCACTGCTTCTTATCTACCTGAATACACTTTCCATCCACTACCTCTAAGTGTGTTGAGTCTACATACATCTGCTATACCTTAGTCTACTGCTCCACTGCCCCACTGAGCTTCTTTAGTATCTCTATCAGATCTTTCTCCTTCTTTACACTCTTCTTCACTCTCATCACCTTATAGTCAAATATATCCCACATCAACACTGAGGGCCAGTCTTGCAGCTTCTCTGTAGCCTCCTTCTCAGCTAGCTAGAGCCTGATATCTATATTCTCTATTCTAAATAAAGTTTCCTCCTAGACCTGGAAACTAATATCAACTATCTCACTATATATAGTTATAACCTCCTCTATCCTCCTCCTTATCTTGACCATTATCACTATGGATACTCTCTTTACTAGTAGCTGGACCACTCTGAGGTCTCATCTCAAATAGTGAGCTATTAGAACTACTATCTCACCTATAGTCAACCCTATCTTCAATATCTCCTCCAAGGAGACAGCCTTCTCAAAGTCCATCTCAACCTTCTCAAGCTCCTTCAGAAACTTCACTAAGGCAGCTCCAGCCATCTGCTTTGAGATCAGCCCCAGTACCATCTTCACTGTCACTACTAAGTCCTAGAAGTATAATGTGACTGCAAACTCTGAGATTAATTTCTTGAGTAATGGGGCCACTATCAGGTTTGTTATACTATTAGTCAGATCTCTCTGCCCCTGTTGGTCCCTCTGCATAGCTCTACTATCAGCCATTACATTTTTTTTTTTTTTTTTCAGATTTCCCATCACACCTCTATTAATAGTCACACCACTGCCTCCAGCTACAGCCCCTCCTGCCCCTATACTTGCTCCCCTAGACATAGGGCTCTCTACTCTCTTCAGGTTAGCCTTGTCTTTCCCCTCAGCTATGTCAGCCCAAGCATCTGTCAGCCCAAGCACCTGCCAGCCATCCCCTCTCCTTCACCTTATCAGCAAAACTAGGGAGTTCAGATCTGTTCTCATTTTTCCCAAATACTAGTCCTCCTCCAGACCCTTCTCCACTCTTCACACCTCAAAAAGCATCTATCTCTAGGCTATAAATCCTCCCCATATGCTGCCAGCTGAATGCCCTAGATCCACCTGACCCAGCATATTCATCAGGATTCTTGTTCAATAATATATTACTAGTATCTTTTCTCTTTTTTTTTTTTTTTTTTTTTTTAGTCACATGGACTTCTACTTTATTATTAAACCATTTATGATATACCACTAACACAAATATGCTTCTCACCCAATCCCACTCAGAAAATCCCTCTCTCTCTTACCATTTCCTCAAAACACAACTAACTCCTCTATCACCTCAATCCTCTCCTTACTCTTCCTATAGATTATCTCCACCAATTCCCTCACTAATACTCCCACCCCTCCATCACCCATTCAACATATCCATCATCAGCCACTCTCATCTAGCCACCCTCACCCCCCTACTAGCCTCCTCTGGAGGTCACTCTACCTCCCTCTAGCTATCAACTCTGGTAAGTGCACCTCTATCACCTCACACTCTCTCAGCTAATATTTAGATATCTGTATCACCTCACCCTTCTGCTCAATGTTCAGACACTTCTTATACTCCTGGGTACCCCCTTCTACCAAGTGGCCCATCTGGTAGTTCAATATAACATTATACTATAAGACTCACCACCATATTATCCAGAACTTGAGAGGGATTCATTTTGCCATCTACTTACCCTACTGCCAAATACCATTCCAGTCCTACTTCTCACCAATCACCACCTTCTGCCATGCCTCAGGCCACAGATCTCTCCTATGATTCTGAAGGCACTCCATACTATCCTCTAAGCAGAAATCTTCTACTAGCACTCTGTCCAATAGCACCTCTATATCTGAGGTCTCCATTCCTCCTCTCTCTCATCACTCCTCTATCAGAGACTAATATGATATATCCCATCAGCCACCCTCTACCAGAATCCTCTATACTGTATCCTCTGACTCCCCTCCAAAGCTACCAGGGAAAGAAGATCCCCAGTTACTCCTCAGGGGGAGAATTAGGCTTCCTACACCCTCTGCATGAGGGGAACCCACTCTCTGCCCCTCAACTTGCTTGTTTACTTCAGCCACCATACTCTCAAGCAGTGAAGATGTTTGGGAAAATCCATCAGACCCAGGCCTCTCTGGTCCACTAGTCAGGTCAATATCTTTCAACCAATTTGACTCTATTGCTTTGCCCATATCCAGGTCCTAGCCATCTTCAGCAGCTGCTTGACTATCTATGCTAGAAAGTTCAAGTAGTACTCTAGATATCACAGCTTAGGTAGTCAGTAGATATTCATTACTGTTATCCTTTCTACCAGAGAAATGTAGCAACTACTCTACCCCAAAAGAGTGCTTCCTCACTCAGCCAATCTCTGCTCCCATCACACATAGTAATAAGGAGCCATACACCAAAAAGTAAATCTCCAGATAGTGAACAGCCTCTTCTATTAGGACAATTGTTCCAATCACATTCCCCCTACTATCCCTCCTCTCAGCACCAACATTTCATACTTATACCAGTTGAGCTTAGTATCTGAGTATCCCTTATACTACTCTACTTTATCTTTCAGCACTGTAACATCTGCAACTGACTCTAACCTGACTACTATATTATCCACAAAGAACTCCACCTTCCAATTAATCCCTAGAATGTCCAACCCTCTTACCTTTCACCATATTCTATCTAAAGTAGCTCCAGGGACAGTATATATAGAACTGGTGACAGCAGATCCCCTTGTGGCACTTCTCTGCTCAGAGAGAAAGTAACCCCTCTATGTCTATTTACTATGATTACTGCTCAACTCTCTTCCAGCAGACTGACCAAGGCCTGTCTGACCCTATGGAGGACCCCAATATACTTTAGTACTCTCTTCAACCACACTCATCAGACTCTGTTATAGGTCTTCTCCTAGTCTAGAAAAACCAGTTATCTATCTATCTCAGCAGTATGAATACCCTCAATAATACCATATACTTAGACTATCTCATCCCTGATCAGCTATTTCCCTATGAACCCTTACTGCTTAGCTCTCAGAATCTATTGGACCACTCTCTGTAGCCTAGCCACCAGTATCTTTGTGACTAGTTTACAATCTACATCCAGAAGCATGATTGGCCTCCAGTTCTTTCACTCCTCCCTCCTCCTCTTATTCTTAAATAGCAAAGCCACAAAATCCAAACTCTGCCCTCCAATCTATGTCCTGGAGTCTATCACTTCATGTACATTACCATCATTTCCACCAGGGCTAATATAACTTCTATTATCCTTTTTCAGAAATCCCACTGTAAGCCATCCTCTTCTGGTGCAGTCTCAGAGCTTATTATTAGCAGAACCCACTAAATCTCCTTTCTATAGACAGTAGTACCAAGATCACCTAAGCCTATCACCAGAACAGGGTACCATTTCTCCAAGTGCCTATCTATGTCCAACACCTCCTCTCCACATCCTCCTCACTTTACAAATGTCCCCACTATCTGCTCAATAGGTCCAGAATCTCTAATGTCCCAACCACCAACTCCCCAGCCTCATCCAAAACTCTCTTCCATTGTTACCAGACTCTTCTCACCTGTAGCAGCTATGACAGAAACTTAGTAGACTGTTCTCTCTCCTCCAATCCCTGCCACTGCAGTCTGACCACCATACTCTTAACTTGTAGGTCCTCCTCCTACTGCAGAATACTCTTCAACTTCTCCACCTTCAACCTGGCCTACTGTATACACCAATCTCCCTTCTCTTCTTCATTTGTCAGATCCACCCAAGATGCCAACAATCTCACCAACTGCTGGGAGGCCCACCTTATTTGTTTCCTCCTCTGAGCACTCTGCATCCTTCCTGTCTCCCCCCAGTACCACTGTATCTTAGATTTCAATCATACTCAGTAATCTCTAATTCTCAGTCCCACCACTCTCTAATCAAAAATCCTAGAGCTAATGTCTATCATCCACACCTCCTATAGAGAAGCCTCTCCTAGTAAAGAAGTATTCAGTCATCAATATCCAGGCCCCTCCCCACTTCTCCCAAAATACCCCCCACCTAAAAGACTCCAGTGATCTGACCACAGATACCAAACAGTCTCCAAAGACCTCTAGATATCAGCTCCCCAGCAGTTTACAGTCAACATTCAGTCAATCCTTGAATCTAGCCCTGCCATCTAGTGGGTAAAGACTCTATCCAAGTCTTCTAGTATTCATTAAAGAGCTCATATATTCAACCTTCTCCCAGGCTTCTATCTCCTCACTCCTACCCATCATCCCCCTACTCCTATTAGTTCTGTCCAACTTTCTATTATATATCATATTAAAGTCCCCCCCTAGACAATCAATCCTTATCTCCACCAATGCTCTAGACTCTCATAGCTCTCAGATCTATTCCACCCTCTTCTCCCTCTCTGTCAGACAATAATATAACCCAACTATCAAAGACCTCTAGCCTGGTCTCTTCCAAACTCCCCATACTACCCTGCTCTCTCAATGTCCAATATCACCCAGGTCCTCCTTGCTCTTTCTAATCAGAATGCCTATATATCCTTGCTAAATAGCTATACTACTCTATTCTTTCATCCAGTCCTGACTATCCAGATCTCTATCACACCCAATATCCTGTAGTAAGAATAAATCAGCTTCTGTCCCCTTCAGCCATCCAAAGATATTTTACTGCCTCACTACTCCTTGGAGCTTATTGATATTTAGAGATAATATTTTAGTTATACTATTTATATTGAATAATGTTGTTTAAAGCACAGCCATCCACTCTATAATTCTATACTCACTATATTCCTAGCAATATCCAGATTCCTCTTTACCTCAAGTTCATCACTCTCTATTGAGCCTCTAATACCTCCAAAATCTTCTGACAATCCATACTATCCACAGCCTCCATCTCTGTATAGTATTTCTAATATACCACCTGCCACTTTACCAATCCTTTTCTTGGGCCCTACATATAATCAGCTCTATCATTTACAATTGCCAGAAGTGCCACTTCCCTGGTACCATCAATCTGATATATCTCAGCCTCTAACAATGCTGCTATTATCTTATCCCAGAGTTTTTGTGGCACCTCCTCACTATATAAGACTTTACTCTAGTGCCTCTCACTCAGTACCTGAAGTCCTCTCCCCCCAGTGTCTCAGCTGCCACATTCTCCAGCATCTTCCACAGTTATTTCTCCTTAGTCTCAGCCTCTGTCACTCTCTGAACCACTCTCATCCCCCCTTTCACCTATCCCCCCCTCTGTATTTCCTCTTGCTGACTTATCTCAATCCTCCTCCAATACATTCTGCAATTTGTCATTATCTCCAGCTCTATCTGGCACTCCATACTAAGGGCTCTTCTCTTCCACCATCTCTGTATCCTCCACAATAATACTCCACCCTGCAGCCTCTCCCCCTCCAGAGGTCTCCTTTGGTATTACTTCCTTTTCTTCTATCTAGATACTCATCTTCAATCCAGTTACTTCTATAGTAGTCCCCCCAGCTATTCCCTCTCTCAACTTAGCCAGCAGTTCCTTCTGGATATGCCTCTCCTGTGCCCTCTCCCAGGCTGTCTAATCTAGCCACACCTTCTTGCCATTGACAATCTCCACAACTATCTTGGCCTCATACTCCTTTCAGGTCAATCTTCTCCTCTTTACAGCTCTAGCTAGATCCTTCAACACCTTTAGCAAGTCCTCTTCTTCCTCTAGCATCTCTTTCACTTGCAAGACCTTGTACTCTACAGATTCCCATTTAAGAACTACCAGTCAGTTTCTTGCCTTTCCTATATTCTCCTTACCTACTAGCCACACCCTGATATCTACATCACCAATCCTGAATTTGGTATCTTCTCAGACTCTAAATCCAATATCCACAATCTCTCTATACTCCTTGATAGCCTCTACAATCAACCTCTTGGCCATTTTCTTAAATACCATAAGAACATCCAGTACTGTTAGCTATACTACTCAGAGATTCCAGCACAAGTACCAGGCCATAGAGATCACTACCCCCTCTACTACTACTCTCTTCTCTATTATCTTCAACAATACCTCCTCCTTCTCAAAGTATACTTTCACTCTCTCCAGCTTCTTCAAAAACTTCACCAATACAGCCCCTTCACCTTCTGGGCCAGCAGCTCTAGAATCATTATTACTATCACTACTGAGTCTCAGAAACACAATGTGATGACAAATTCTGACCTCAATTTCTTGAGTAGTAGTGTTACCACCAGACCTATCACATTATCTACTAGGTCCCTGGGCCTTATGCTCACCCCCTATTCAGATCCACTATCAACCATCATATCTGGATTTTTTTCCAGATTAGCAGTCTCTTTACCATTAGTAGTTCTACTCTCCCCAGCCTCTATTCCTCTAGCCCTATTACTCTCACTACTATAGGCCACTCCTCCAGAGCCTATAGCCCTCACTGTCTCCTTCCTCTTTCTCAGCCAGCCCTCCAGTCTAGTTGTCAGTCAACCTTCTTTCACCTTATCTGTGAAGCTCACTCTCTCCATTCTCTATCCCCTAGTACTGCCTCCTCTCCTCCTATATCCTTCAGCTAACAAGCCCTTCATACTTCTCCCTAAGTCATAACTCCTCCCTACATACTGCCAGTCAAATGTACTAGGGCCACCCTACCTAGTATATATCTTAAAATGCTCATTAGTTATCATGTTGCTAGTATCTTTTCTCTAAAAATAAAGTCTTAAGTATTGCTAAAAGTTTATATAACCTGGATATTATCAGAGAAAGGACTGACTAGTACCTTTTCTCTAAGTTGTGTCAAAAAGTGTTGCTTGAAGTTTGTATAATACAAATTGTATCAGAGAAAGATATTCTTTTTTCTGATTTTACTTAGTACTTTAACTTTGATAATCTTAGACTAACTTACTTTTTCTAAGATTATTTATGTATATGACTTAATTTTTTTAATTAATAAACTTATCTATAATAATCTGAATCTATAATACCAATATTAATATTTAAATAATAATTATATAATACTAAGTTCTGATTTTTTTTTTTTTTTTTTT
>RBNI01003972.1:0-14856 GCA_003990745.1 Jimgerdemannia flammicorona
TTTTATAGTCTCTTGGACTTTGCTATTTATTATCAGTCTATCAATATAAATACAGTTCTCCATCCCACTACTCAATCTCTCTGGGGGGACTCCCACTCTATACTCTTATACTTGAAGGCCACCTTACTATCTACTACTATAATTCTCTCCACACTGTACTTACAAATTTTCTTCACTAAATGACACTACTATCCTCTCTGCAGGCACTATCTCAGCTACTAATCTATTAAGATATCTACCATCAACCCTTCCCATCTAGACAGCTGCTCTCCCAAACCCAATTACCTCTCTTTCTTAAAAACTAATAGCCAGTGTCTCATCAACCCCACCTATATAGCTAAAATCCAACCAATAGTAAATCACTTATGTATTTCCAACCCCCTCTACCAATCTATCTTACAAATCCTCTCATCAACCCCTCTTATTATTCTCTCTCCTCACAACACCCAATCAATCTCTAACTGCTAACCAAAAATCTCCAAATACTTCACACTCTCTTAGTCAATATTCTAATATCTACATATACCCTCCTTCCTGTTCTATATTGTAACACTCCTTACAATCAAAGTGGCCACCCTCTATAAGGTAATCTGAATGTTGAGTATAATATTCTATCTCAGTAAGCACTACCAAATCACTCAGAACTTAGGTGATAGCTATTACTATATATCAGTATTCTAGATCAAGACTCTATTACCTCTCTCTAATACCTATGTACTATCTACCAGTCACTAGGTTATATATCCTATCCTAACTCTCTCTAGCACTCTACTCTATTGTCAATATTGAAATCAATCAGTGAAGTACCCAGCTATAATACTTGATTTCATCTCTATATCACCAGACCTCATAGTATCTCTCTCTCAGCCCCCTGCCAGTAAAGACAAATAGATACACCCCATCAACTACTCCCCACCAGAAGCCCTTATACAACATATGCCCACTATTTCAAAGTCCAATTAGAGACAGAAGATTCCCTGTAGAGTCTCTTAGTGAGAATCTCATCTCTCAGACCTTTTTCATCAGAGGAACATAGCTACCACCTCTCAGTTCCACAGCTCTCTTCAGTCACCAAGCTCTCAGACAATATAGTCTCTTTGAAAAGTCAACCAGTCTAAGGCCTCCTCTATTCACTGACAATAATAGAATTTTCCAGCTAATCTGACTCTACCTCTTACCCTAGATCAAACCTTTGACTAGCTTCAATAGTCTCTTCATCACCCAGGCCAGAAAGTCTAGATAATATACTATATACTACAGTTTTGGTAGTCAGTAGACATTTAAGATTGAAACACAACTTGTCAAAGAGATGTGATAGCCTCTCCAGCTCTGCAGGACCTCTCTCCAAATAGCCACCCACTGCTCCTACTAAGTTCTAGATAGGACTGACTCATAGATTGAAAGATAGATGCCCAAGTACTATATAGTATCTCTAGTAGAGATAATTGTTCCAATGATATCCCCTCCCACTAGATTATTGCCCAATATGTACTATCATTTCACACTTATACTAATTGAGTTTAGCCCCTGAGTATACCTTACACCACTCTACTATTTCCTGAAGCACCCCAACATCTGCAGTTGAACTCAGGCCAACTATTATATCATCTGCAAAGGCTCTTACCTTCCAGACAATTCCAAATATAGAGAGCCCCACTACCATTCTCTGAATGCTATCTATCAATAGCTTCAAGAACAAAAGGAGACAATAGGTCTCCCTAGAGAATACATATCTCTATCCAGAGAGAATGCTACTCCTGGATGAATATTGTATATTAACACAGCTCTACACCCTTCCAGTAGCTAATCATTAATACCTAGAACTGCTGAGAGATGCTAATCCTATTAAGTATTTTTACTAACAGATCCTCCTGAAATAGTCAAAGGTCTTCTCTTGATTCAGAAAGACCAATCTGTCATCCAGCCTGCAGGCTTGAATCTCTTTAATGATATTATGAATCTAAGCTATACTATTCCTAATAAGCCAGATAATAACAAAATCTCATTGCTCCTCAATTAAGACTTGCTGGACCACCTTCTGCAGTCTTATAACAACTATCTCGATGACCAACTTCTTGTCTATATCTAGGAGCATAATAGGTCACCAGTTCTTCCAGTTCTCTCTCTTATTATTATCCTTATACAACAGTACCACCAGTCCTAGATCCTGCTCTCCCATTCACTTCTCTGACTATAATACTAGGTCACAAAGTGCTGTCATCTCTTCTAGCACTCCAGGGATTCTCACCATCTTCTTCCAGAAGTCCCTGGGCAGACCATCCTCTCCTGGTACAGTGCCCAGCATAGTTGCAGCAAGAATCTGATAAATCTCCTCCTTTTGAACTAGCATCACCAAACTGCCAATTCTATCTACTTATAAGGGGTGCCAATTCTCCAAAGTATGTTCAATAGTAGCAACATTAGCCCCACCCTCTTCCTTACTCTACAGAATACTCCACCTCTTCTTTAGTAAGTCCAAAATATCTTGTAAACTCTATATCAGCAGACCATCAGAATCCAGTACCTACTCCCACCTCTGCCTCACTCTCCTCACCTGAAGGATCCTTGAGAGATATTTAGAGGGCCTCTCCCCCTCCTCCAGCCCCCACCAGTGTAGCCATGCAGCCATTTCTCACACCTTTTTTTTTTTTTTTATAGTCACTTGGACTCCAACATTTATTACCAGTCTATTAATAAATTTACAGTATTTCCTCTCACTACCCAATCCCCATAGGGGAGCCTCTCTCCACCTCATCCTGAACAAAGACCACCTTCTCCCCCACTACTCCAACACTTCCCCCACTCTGCCTACAGATTTTCTCCACCAATCGATGCCTCCGACCCCCACCAGTCTATCTCTCAAATCCTCTCACCACCCCTGCATACCACCTCTTCTGCATCCTATCCCCAAATGATCCCCAACAGCCTACCAAAAGACCCTAAGTACCTTGTACTCTCCTAGCCAATTTTTAGGTATCTGCACATATCCTCCTTCTATTCCTACATTATAGCATTCCTCACAATTGAAGTAACCTCCCTTGATAAGGTAATCTGAGTGGTAGTTAAGCATTACATTTCTCCTCAGCATGTGCCACCAGGTTACCCAGTACTTCAGTGGCATCTATCTCCTCACCTCAGCACTCTAGGCCCAAATGTCATACCAGGTCCAATCTTTGCCAATTTCAACACCTTGCCAACCACTGGACCACAGATCCTGGCCTGGTCCCCTCTGACATTCTATCCCATCACTGATGTTGAACTTGAGTAAGGGAATACTGCCTAGCAGCACCTGGTCCCATCTCTACATTGTCAGTTTCCAATCTACCTCTCCTTCATTTCCCTGCCAACGAATTCCAATGTGGTGCACCCCCTCTGCCACCCCCCACCAGAAGCCTTTATATTGTAATTGTTCAGTATTCTGAAGTCCAACTAAAGATAGGAGGTCTCCAGTCAAGCCTTGTAGTGAGGACCTCATCCCCCAGACCTTCTGCAGTAGGGAAACCTAATCTCCCCCTCTCAGCTCTACAGCTCTCTTCAGCCACCATGTTCTCAAGCAGTGTAGCCTCTTTGGAAAGTCAACCAGCCCAAGTCCACCACTTGTCACCAGTAGAGACAAGACCTCCCAGCTAATCTGACTTCTCCTTCCAGCCCAGATCCATCCCTTAGCCAGCTTCATCAATCTCTTCACCACCCAGGCTGGGAAGTCCAGATGATAAGCCAGATACCACAACTTCGGCAGCCAGTAGATGTTCAAAATCAAGACACACCCTGCCAGAGACAATTGATGGCCCTCCCAACTCTGTAGGGCCTCCCCCCAGATTCCAACCCACTGCTCCCACCAGAACTTGGGTAGAACCAACCCATATACTGATAGATAGATGCCCAAGTACTACACTGCCTCACCAGCAGGGACAATTATTCCAATAACCTCCCCTCTCACCAGACCATTGTCTAACACCATCGTTTCACACTTATGCCAATTAAGCTTTGCCCCAGAGTTCTCCTCATACCACTCCACTGTCTCCTTGAGCTCCTCAACATCAGCAATCGATCCCAGTCCAACCACCATGTCATCTGCAAAGGCCCCTACTTTCTACCCAAATGCCAAAGATAGAGAGCCCCACTATCTTCTGCCTGATTCTATCCATTAAGGGTTCCAGTGAAAGGGTATATAGAATGGGGGACAATGGGTCCCCCTGGAGCACCCCCCTACCCAGGGGAAAAGCTACCCCTCTATGTTCATTGCACATGAGCACAGCCCTACTCCCTTCCAGTAGGCTGATTATAGCTGACTGGAACTGGCATGGAACCCCAGTCCCGTCTAAGACTTTCACCAGCCAGACTCATCTCACCTGGTCATAAGCCTTCTCTTGGTCTAAAAAGACCAGGCACCCATTCAATCCACAAGCTCGTGCCCCTTCAATAACTCTATGTACCCAGGCTGTGTCATCCCTAATGAGCCAGCCTCCTATAAAGCCCCTCTGCTCAATGCCTAAGACTTGCTGGGCCACCTTTTGCAATCTTGCGACCACTACCTTAGTAACCAACTTTCTGTCCATATCCAGTAGCATAATTGGTCTCTAGTTCTTCCAGTCCTCTCACCTTCCTTTGTTCTTATAAAGTAGCATCACCAACTCCAGATGCTGTTCTCCCACCCATTTCTCTATCTGTAGAATAAAATCACACAGTACCATCATCTCACTCAATACACCTGGAATCCCAACCATCTTCTTCCAGAAGTCCCAAGGCAATCCATCCTCCCCAGGTGTTGTACCTGGCGATATTGTGGCAAGAGTCTGGTGGATCTCCTCATCTTGTATGGGCAACACCAAGTCTCCCACCCCATCTACTCGTGGGGGGTGCCAATCCTCCAATATGTGGCCAATGGCATCAGCATCCATCTCACCCTCCTCCTCACTCCACAAACTACTCCAATGCTCCTTTAAAGATCCAAGGATGTCATGTATACCATGCACCAGTATACCATCAGAGTCAAGCACCTCCTCCTACCTCTGCTGCACCCTTTTTGCCTGAAGGGCTCTTGTGAGATACTTTGAGGGTCTCTCTCCTTCTTCCAAACCCTGCCAGCAGAGCCATGCTGCCAGGCTTTGCATCTTTGCCTCTTCCTCCTCCCACAATATCTGTTGAAGTTTGCCAACCTCCATTTTTGGTCTTATTGATCTCCAATTCTCCTCCCCCTCCCATATCACCAGCCTTGCCCAATCCTCTAAGAGTCTAGACAGTCTACTAGAAGCCCATCTCATCTATTGTCTCCTCTGTTTCCCAGCCTCCTTGCCAGCCTCACTCCAGTAGGTCCCGGCCATCTCTTTTATCTGTATCCACTGATCAACAACTGGGGCACCTTCTCATCTCCAGCACTCTATCCTCAGTTGAATGTCTGTAGCCCACTCATCCCACCAGGCCTTATTATTTAATAAGGAGGAATTGAGATGCCAATGTCCAGGCCCATCCCCACTCCCCCCAAATTGCCCTTATCCTAAAAGCCCCCAATGATCTGACCAAGGACACCATTTCATCTCTAGTAACTTCTAAACATCTAAGCCCCAGCAGCTGGCTGTCAGAATTCAATCAATTCTTGTCCCCAAGCCTTCTGCCCAATGCATATAGATCCTCCTATCCCCCCAGCACTCCCTATCTGCATCTACCAGAGCACTCAGCCTTTCCACTTCCTCCCATGCTGCCAGTCCACCACTTTGACCCTCAGCTCCCCATCCTCTATCTGTTCTGTCCAACAGTACATCTCAGACCATATTGTAGTCTCTATCCAGCATATCCACCTCAGCTACTGTGAGGATTCCACTCTCTTGATGGCCCTTCACCCAATCCACAACTCACCCTGTACTGTGGGGCAGTAACAAGAGCCCACTGTGACTGGCTCTCATCCTGAACATATTCACTCACCCCAGACCAATCTATCCCCCCAGCTCTGTATGTCCCTTATCTCCCCTCAGCCTTTTTATATCAGAATCCCAACCTTGCCTTTCCAAACCACCTCACCTCTCCATTCCTTTGTCTATTCCAGTCTATCTAAATCATCTTCATATCTGACATCCTGTAAGAGAAAGAGATTGGTCTCCAATCCCTTCAACTAAGGAAAAATGTTCCTATATTGATAAGTACCCCATAACCCATTTATATTTAAAGAAAAAATGTTGGTTGTACTATTCATAATGAAGTATGGTGTGTTGATCCAGTCCCTTCCTACTGCTCCATATTCATCTCTTTCTGTGCTATATCCAGATTATGTTCTGCAGTCACCATCTCCTCCTCAGCCTACTGTGCCTCCAATCCTGCCAACAGCTCATTCATCTCTCCATCTGCCTTCTCCTCAAACTCCTCTTGGTACTCCAGGCAGGCCTCCTGTCAGAGCTGCAATCTATGTCACTTAGCCCAACAGTATTTGGCCCTCTCACCTGCAACCCCTGCTAGCTCAGCCTCCTGCTCCTTATCCACTTCATATCCTTCCTCCTCCAGATACACCGCAAGGATCTCTGCCTTCAATGCCAACTCCACACCATCCCCCTGCAGAACTTGTGCCCAATACACATTACTCATTACTCTCAAGTCCACCTCCCCCAGCTCTTCAGCTACCAGGTTATTCATTATTCCATATATCCAAAGTAGGTTTCCTACCTCCTTCCCTCCTGGGGTTACTAGTCTCCCACTGTCCAATATTGTGGTATCAGCCCCAGCACTCGCAGCCTCATCCCACATCTCTGAGACATCCACCAGTTCCTCCTCTCCAACTGCCTCCACCTGTCTCCTATTTGCTACCTCGGAAACTCCAAATTGTACTCACTGGGCCCCCTTCATCAGCACATCCTCCTCCACTCTGCTCTGGGAAGCCAGACCTCTTCTGATAAGCAGTGTGGAGGTAGGCGATTCCTCCCAGTCCTCTTCCCAGACCTCAAATGTACCATCAGCATATGGGTCACTGCCAGCTGCTTTCCTGTCCTCTCCTGAACCTTTCTCCTCACTCTTACTATCTTCACCAGCCCAGACATTTGCTTTGGCACTCCCCACTTCCACCATTCCACCTGCCTCCTTCTGTGGTCACCTTTCCATCTTGGCCAGCAGCTCCTTCTGATGTTTACATCCCTGAGCTTTTTCCCATTACTCCTTGTCCACTAAAATCTGCTTTCCATCCACCACCTCTAAGTATGTTGACTCCTCAAAAGCCTTCCAGGTCTTTGTCTGCTACTCCACCACTCTACTCAGTTCTTCTAGTGCCTCCAGCAAGTCCTCCTCCTCCTCCTCACTCCTCTTCACCCTCATCATCTTACACAAGATTGCCCCCCAGACTATCCCTGAAGGCCAGTCCCTTGCCTTCCCAGTAGCTTCTTTCTCTTCTAGCCAAATCTTTATATCTATATCTCCTGTTCTAAGTGAGATCCTCTCCCAGACTCTGACCTGATATCTACCACCTCTCTATACTCCACCATGATCTCCTCAACTCTCCTTCTTGTCTCTACTGCTGTCACCATAGGCACTCCTTTCACCAGCAGTTGGACCACCCTGAGGTCCCATTTCAGGCAGTGTGCCATTGGGACACACACCTCCCCCACTATCAATCCAACCTTCAGTGCCTCCTCCAGAGGCTCAGCCTCCTCAAAACCCACCTCCACTTCCTCCAATCCCTTCAGGAACTTTACATATGCTGCTCCAGCCACCTGCTTAGTGATAAGCCCCAGAACCATTTTTGCTGTCACTGCTAGGCCCTGAAAGTACAATGTCTCTGTGAATACCAAGATTGATTTCTTGAGTAACAGAGCCACTGCCAGGCCCATTACACTATCTGCCAGATCTTCTTGCCTTCCAAGTCTCAATCGCTCAGCCACACCATCAGCAGTCACATCTGGATTTTTTTCCAGATTGGCAGTCCCATCACCATCAGCTGTCACATTCTCCCCAGCCATTACTCCCCCAGCTCCACTGCTCTCACCACCAAGGACTACTCCCCCATGAATGGCTGTCTTCTCCATCTCCTTACCTTTCCTCAGCCAACCCTCCAGCTCAGTCGTCTGCTGCCTCCTCTTCACTGTCTCTGCAAAGCTCACCCTCTCAGACCCCTGTCCTCCACTGCTACCTTCTCCCCCTTCTCATCCCCCTGCCAACAACCCCCTCATGCCTCCCCCCAGGCCAGGACCTCTCCCCACCTGCTGCCAGTCAAACACACTAGGGCCACCCTGCCTAGTATGCACTCCAGATTGCTTACTGTTTGCCATTGCCTTAATATCTTTCTCTAATAAATGACTTGAAAGTGTTTTATAAAGTGTGTGTAATGTGAGTGGTAGCTGAATTTCTCACACCTTTATCTCAACTTCTATTCCTCAACCCCCTCTAAGTCCAAAAGACCCACCTAATTCTCCTGAAGTCAGGCCAATCTAGCAGAGATGCAGGTCACCCTCTTCCTCCTTTATCTTCCTACTACTATGCCAGTCTCACTCCAGTAAACCTTAGCTGTTACCTTCAACCTCATATATTGAATACCCACTGAGGCACCCCTTGGACCCAACTCTCTACTTTTTGCCTAATATCTTCAGCCCAAGTATCCTGCAATCTCTTCTCAACCAATAAAGAGAAATTGAAGTACTAATGTCCAGGTCTATCTCTACTTCTCTCAAACTGACCATGCCCTAACAAGTCCCAATAGTCTAATCATAGACATCACTCAACCTCCAGAGACTTCCAGACATCCAGACTCCAGTAATTAGCTGTTAGCACCCAGTCAATTCTAGTTTCCAGGCCCCCCACTCAATGAGTATAGACCCTCCTATCTCTTTATATTACTCAACCAGTATCTACTTAGAAACTAAGCCACTATACCTCCTCTCAACCCTCCAGACTACTACTCCTGCTCTCTGTATTTCTCCCCCCATCTGTCCTGTCTAAGTAAACCATATTGAAGTTCTCCTCAAGCACCTCCACTCCTGTCTCTGCAAGTACTTCACTATCCAAAAAACTATCAATCCACTCCACATACTCACTTTTAATCACAGGACAGTAGTAAGATCTAACCACAATTGACTCCAATCCTGGTCAACACCACTCTCTCCAAACTATATAATCTCCCCAGTTTCTATATTACATATTATACCAGTAGCTCAATCTTGCTATTCCAGACTGCAGCTCTACCCCATTCTCTTGTCCACTTCTATTGCTCAAGATCCATCTTATATCACATATCTTGCAGAAGAAAGAAATCAGTCTCTAATCTCTTTAACTAAGTAAAAATATTATATTGTCTCCCAGAACCTCTCAGTCTATTTACATTTAATGAAAAATATTAGTTATATTGTTTATAGAGAATAATATTGAATAGATGTATCTTCTTCACAACTCTATATTTACTTTCATTCTAGTTAAGTCTAATCTATACTCAGCAGAATCCTCTATCTCCTTGACCTGCTTAGCTTCAAGTCTAACCAAAAGCTCATCTATCACTATATTATCTTTCAACTCCATCTCCTCTCAGTACTTAAAGCAAGCTCCTTGCCAAATTTCTAATCTATGTCTCTGTTCCCACCAGAAGACTGTAGACTCTCTAGCTACCACTATCATCTCTGTCTCTCTGACAACATCTACCTCATAACTCTTATTATTCTAATACACTACCAGTACCTTCACCAGGGCCTCCACAACACTATCTCTCTGCAGAATTCTTACCTAGTGCTCCTTACTAATAACTCATAAGTCTATATTCCCCAACTCCTCCACTGCTAAGTTATTTATCACCTGGTACATATACTGCAAGTCTTCAATCTCCTTACACACAGGGGTTGTGGTTGGCTGGTCCTGAGCATTACAGTGTGTCTGCTCCAACACTTGCAGACTTATCCCACTCCTTCTCAGAGATATTTACCAGCTCCTCCTCCCTAATCTTAACCACCTACCTCCTACTTACTACCTCAGATACTCCAAATTGAATACAGTAAGTCTCCAATATCTCTACATCCTCTTCAGCCTTTGGCCAGATATTCAGAGCCTTTCTTTCTATATCCTCACTCACCTCCAATACCTCAGTATTCCATTATCATAGAGAGCCTGATCTCTTACATATCTCATGGCTCTAACCTCTAGCCTTTGCACTTCTCCCCTCCTCTCCATCAGCCCAGACACTCTTACAAGTACCCCCAGCAGCCTTATTCAAACTGGGTAATATCTTCTCTTTCTCATTCAAACTCACCAGTAACTCCCTCTGTCTCTTATATCTCTGAGCTCTCTTTCACTACTCCTTATCTATCTAAATATACTTTCCATCCACCACCTCTAAGTGTGTTGAGTTTATATAAGTCTTATATATCTTAGTCTACTACTCTATAACCCCACTGAGCTCCTCTAGTATCTCTACCAAATCCTCCTCCTCCTCTATACTCTCCTTTACTCTCATTATCTTGCAGATAAATGTCCCCCATATTAGTACTGAGGGCCAGTCTCTCAACTTCCCCATAGCCTCCTTTCCAGTCAGCCAGAGCCTGATATCTATATCTCCTATCCTGAAGGAAGTCCTCTCTTAGACCTGGAAACCAATATTGATCACCTTGTCATACTCAGCATAGTCATCTCTACTCTTCTTCTCATCTTGACCATTATTACCATAGACACTCTCTTCAATAGTAGCTAGACCACTCTGAGGTCCCACCTCTGATAGTAAGCCATTGAAACTACTATCTCACCTACAGTCAATCCTACCTTTAATACCTCCTCTAAGGGGGTAGTCTCCTTAATGCCCACCTTTACCTTCAGAAGCTCCTTTAAGAACTACACCAAGGTAGCCCAAGCTATCTGCTTTAAGATCAGCCTCAACTATCTTTGCCATTACTATTAAGTCACAGAAGTATAATATGATAGCAAACTTTGAAATCAATTTCTTAAGTAATGGGACCACTATCAGGCCTATTATATTATTTGCCAGATTTCCCTGCACCTGCTGATTCCTCTGCATAGTGAAACCATCAGCTGTCATATCTCTTTTTTTTTTTTTTCCAAATTTACTATTATACCTCTATTAGTAGTCACCCTACTGCTCCCAACCACAGCCCCTTCTGCTTCTATACTTACTCTCCTCAGCAAAGGGCCTCCTGCCCTCTCCAGATTAGCCTTTTTCTTCCCTTCAGCTACACTAGCCCAAGCACTTACTGGCCATCCACTCTCCTTCACCTTGTCAGTAAAACTCATGAACTTAGACTCTCTTCCATTTCCACCAGATACCAGTTATTCTCCAGAGTCCTCTCCATCCTTTATATCTTTAAAAAAGCCCATCTCTAGACTATAATCTCTTTCTAAATATTGTTAGCCAAATGCCCCAGATCCATCTGACTCAGTATATCTATCAGAACTCTTACTTAAAGATATATTGATAGTGTCTTTTCTCTGAATTGTTGTAAAAAGTATTGTTAGAAATTTGTATAATGTGAATTGTACCAGAGAAAGGTGTCAAGTTAAATATTCTTAATAGTTTCTTACTTTTTACATAATCTCTCATTCTGAAATCTGGCAACATTGTACTAAGACTAGAGATAATATTATTTATAATTATTATAGGTAAAAAATTAAAATAAGAAGATATATTTATAATATAACTGATACTTTTGTTTGACATACATATGATATATTTCTATCAATCTTCTAAACTATATAGTCAGAAGTTCAAAATACTTAATAATTCAACTTCAAATATATATTGATATATAAAAGATAAATACTTCAACAAAATCAAAAAGAATATAAAAATAAATAAAATTAATATCTAAGCTATAGTGGATATATTATTTAATTATCTAACTATGTTTATATCAATAATCTCATATTCTTCAGTAGAATTTCAAAATTAACTCATTTTCTAGATTATATATACAGACCAACTATTTTAGAAATTTACTTATAGGCCAAGCCTGATGGGTCAGCTTGGGCTAACCTGGAGCTCAGCTAGCCTGACCCAGCCTGAACTAGTCTATTGAGCTGAGCAGGCTGAGCTATATGAGAAATTTTTCTTATAGCCTAGCCCAGCTAGCCTGGTCTAGCTGGGCTGACCTATTGGACTAGGCTGGGACTGGTCCAGCCAGGCTGACCCATTAGGCTAAGCTGAGACAAGCTCAGCCAGGCTGGTTCATTGGGCTGCGCCAGGACTGGCTGTATTAGAAATTTTTCCTATAGTCTAGTATAGCCAGTCTGACCCAGCTAGACTGACTCATTATATAGAAATTTTCCATACTACCAGCCCAGACTGGCTCATTGAACCAGTCCAGACTAGTTTATTGAGCTATAAATAAACTTGCTAAGATATATATTATAACATGTAAAGATTTATAAATTTTAAGGAGTATTGATTTGCCAAAAGGTATTTTCAAAAGATGCAGATTTGGAAAAGGTGCTAATTATAGTGATATATTAGTTAGGATAGAAATAAACCAGATCTAAAAAAAACTGCTATATTGAGAGATGATAGAATTACCTAATTTCTGTATGAGTGAAGTGTAAGCTATATAAATGAATTTGTATGGGCTATGTGAGTGAATTCTGTATCTGTAGTTACTCAATTTCTTTCCTGGTAGCATTCTTGGATATTAGCTGTTCTGTTACTTCCTTTTAGTAGATTGTCACTCTTTTGACAAATCATCATCCTTTTGATCTTTTGGTAAATAATTATCCTTTTGGCAAATTATTGTCCTTTTGATAAATCATTATTCTTTTGGCAAATAATCATTCTTTTGGCAAATTATCATCCTTTTGGTAAATTATTAGCCTTTTGGCAAATCATTGTTCTTTAGACAAATTATTGTCCTTTTGACAAATTATCATTTATTTGGCAAATTATTATTCTTTTAGTAAATTATCATTCTTTGGACAAATTATCATCCTTTGGCAAATTATCATTTCAGCAAATTATTTTTATATTTATTCTCACATATTTAATATAAAAAAAAAAAAAAAAAAATCCCTCAACTTTACTCATAATCTTGGAAGATAATATAATATATATAGATCACTTATCTTCTTAAGAAATTACTGATATAATTAATATGAAAATAGAATCTACTTCTATAGCTATATAGATACTAGTTTAATAATACATTTTTACAAATCCTTCAGCAAGTCTTCTAAAACTTAAGCTCATTATACCAATCTTGAAGATGATTATAGCAAGTATAACTACTGTTTAATAATTAATAACTATAGCAGCTCAACTGGAACCCTTGGATATTATATGGAGAAAAAACATTCTGAGATACTTATTGAGCCTGATATTAGTACTGATACAGAAATTATCAAGCTATTAAGTATTGTTAGTCAACAAATAATTATTCAAATAGATAGTATTCAATCTTCAATCTTTTTCAACAGTAGATGATCAGAAGTTTGATCAGTTTATCAAGAGTCTCAATCCACAATATCACCTTTTATCTAGTAATCATATAAAGAATCTTATTATAAAATGTAATATCTCTCATAGGATTATTATTGAAGCAATCTTATAAAATACACCAGACTCTATTATATTGACTGCAGACATTTGGAGTTCTATTATAAGTAACAGTTATCTTAGACTGATAGCATACTTTATTGATACTTAGTAAATTATACAGAACATTATTTTATCCTTTGAACCAATACTAAGTCTATATACCAGTCTTCTTATCAAAGATGCTATTTTAGATGTCTCTTTCTCTGCTACCTTACTGGTCACAATGGTTTGGTAGACAACCTTCTTAGTCTACTTTCCACAATTACTACCCTCTCTACCTCAGGTTGGTTTGTTGTATCTATTGCAGGGCAGTGGGAGAGAGGCAATGGTGATGAGTTGCCCTTTTATCAGTATCCAATCAGTGTTTTCTCTACTTTTTTGTAGATTCTGGTGCCTTTGGCTGTGTTTGGAGTATATCTGTTTTGGTGCAGTGCCTTCTTTCTTTTGCTATCACCAATAAGATGTTGTCTTGGTGCATCATGGACTATATAGAGAGTTGGCTGACCTTGGGCATCAAGTGCCCAGTATAGATTATCTGTGGGTCCTCAGTGTCTGTGGTGGGGCCCTCTGGCTTTAGTAAGCTTCCTGGTGAGCATGGTTCTGATATAGATGACTGTTTTTCAGATATTGTCAGGATGGGAGGGAAGATGGCCATCACAGATAGGAGGAAGGACAATTATAGTAAACCAGTAGGATACCAGACTGGGGGTGGTCATCAGGGCTGGGGCAGGTGCTGCTTCAGTAGGGCCTTTTGATTGGTTCAGAGCAGTTAGATGATAAGTATCACTCTTGACTTCTTATGGTGATTTGGTGGATTGGGTCCTGGTCATTGAGTGGGGTCAGGGGACCTAAGGCTACCCATTTCAGGCATCTTGGCTATATTTAACTAGAACTAAAAGCTGACATGGCAATGTGATCGAGGCCTACAAGCTTGAGTAGTGGGGTATTGGGGGTCTTCTCCTGCCTCACATGTAAGTTCTTTACTCATCTTAACTAAGAGAACCAGACTCTGTCCACTGTAATATATTTTTATGAGGGATTTTCTTAGCCTGTCATCTTCCTTGGGGTGGTAGAGGCTATTCTATTCAGCTTAAGCATGGTCTTGTATATATATTGGGGTCTCAGGTATGTGCTTTTGGTTGTTGGCATATGGCTGAGTTCTCTCTGGTAGTAGGAAGAGCATGGTGTGTAGAATGAGATATGGGCCAGCATAGGCCCTGCTGTACCTAGCATAGTCAAGCTACTGGATAATAGCTAGTCTAGGTTAATGGGGAGGCAGTGCTTGATGGGTGGTGGGGGAGGGTTTTGGCCTATATAGTCTAGGTTATCTTCTAATAAAAATCTGCAGGACTTTAAGTCTGTTAAAAAAA
>RBNI01003973.1:0-14855 GCA_003990745.1 Jimgerdemannia flammicorona
TTGGTTACTAAGCTGAGTGTTCACGTCAAGCAAGGGTTGCTTGGTTACTAAGCTGAGTGTTCACGTCATCTTTGTTCGCGTCATCTGGTTAGGATATGATTCAGGTAGTACGTCTTGGCTTGTCACACTAGCTAACTTCTGCCAGAACTGAGACCAGTATATAAATTCCCAAAGACTTAAGTAAACCCATTGAACCTGAATTCCAAGGTGAATTCAGTCTGTATACAGCAAAGAACAAGACTCTTGAAAGATAGGGCAAAAAGAAAGATCTTCGAAACAGAAGATACTACCACTATAACTACTTATAAGTGAGTGCTTCCTCAAACTGAAGGCTTCTTGGTACACATTGTGTACTAAGTCCCTAAGTAATAGTCCACTTCCCTAATTATCCAAAGGATAAGAGAGGGATAGAAGTTAGAGTTATTACAACTTGGTAGCAGCAGATTATCAGCCAAGAAGGTACTAAAGAACATACTCCTGAAGTTGGAACAAGACCAACCTTAGATAGGAGTAACCCTCAGAACCAACTATGGATCCTCAAACCAGAGCCAGAGAAGTCCTTACCATTAGGATCAGGTGGTACCAGGAAACTACAGACCCAGAGACCCACCAGCTTGTAATTGATCAGGCTTACAAGGATTTATACTAGGCCTTTAGGACCTACCACCCAGGACTTAGGAATATTGTCAGCCACCATAGGTTCTATGAACTCCTCCAAGGACACATTGGAACCACTAGGACCTCAGAATCTACTGCTGCAGCCACCCAGGATTTTCTAGATTATATCACACCCCCTGCTGCAAGAGAAGTAGCTACCAAGTAGATTGTCTCTGATAGATATCATCATACTCCTACCAAGACCTCCCTCTACTACAGGCTAGTTGTATACTATGCCTCTTTTTTTTTTTTTTTATAGTCACTTGGACTCCCTTTATTAACTGAATCTATAATAATATTAATATAGCCTAAGCCCTCAACCTATCCCACAGGGCCCCCCCCCTTCCTTAGTTCCTACAAACGATACCCCATCCTCTGTCACCATCACCCTACCACCACTCTTTGCTACAATCTTCCTTACTAGTCTCTTATGTTTACCTCCCTTGGGGCCCCACCCAATCCACCATGCCTTGAAGAGCTCTAACATCAGCTCCTCCCACCTCACTATCCTCAAGCTCACTGGCCTCTGGGGTCTCTCCTCAAATGTGCTCCACCAGTGTTCAGCGAGCCCCACCCAAAATGCGACAGCCCAGCCAACTGTCAGCCACTCATTTCCCACCCCCCCCACCAGCCTTGACTGCAGTGCCACCCACTGCCCACCCACCTCAGGGTTCGGTGCAGACACTCCCAGCCTCACCCCAACAACCTTCCAGAAATTCTCCAGACTCTTGCACTCCCCCAGCCAATGTTCAGGTGTCTGTACCACCCCTCCCTCCTGCCCTACATTATGACACTCCTCACAGTCAAAGACCCCACCATCCACCAGATGTCTAGTCCTAAAATTCAGCATCACATTCTGATGCAACAGCCTCTACCATACTACCCAGAATTTTGGTGGGAGCCACCTTGATACCACTTTGGACTAAGACCATATACCTGCCCAGTTCCACCTCTCTCCGATCCCAGCCCCTTACCAGGCCTTCGGCCAAAGGTCCTGCCCCAGACCCCTCAGGCACTCCATACCCTCCTCTAAGCGGAAGTCCTTGACCAGATTCCCTCCTAATAAGAGTCTGTCCCACCTCTACATCTCCAGACCCCAGTCCTCATCTCCTTCAGTACCTTGCTAATGGATCCCAATATGATATGCCCCATCTACCACTCCCCACCAGAATTCTTTATATCACATCCTCTGGCTGCCATCCAAGGCCACCAAGGACAGTAGATCACCTGAGCCACCCCTCAGCGACACCCTCGTCTCCCACAAACACTGCATAAGAGGCACCCATTCTCCTCCTCTCAACTCACTAGCCCTCTTCATCCACCATGCCCTCAAGTAGAGTAGCCTCTTAGAAAAGTCCACTAGGCCAAGGCCTCCATGATCCACAGGAAGTGCTAATATCTCCCAATCAACCTGACTCTGGCGTCCAGCCCAGAGCCAAGAGCGGGCCATCTTGAGAAGCTTTTTGACCACCCACTTAGGGAAATCCAAATGGTAGCCCAGATACCAAAGCTTTGGCATCCAATATACATTCAGAACAGTAACCCTTCCTGCCAGCGACACCTGTCTACCACCCCAACTTGTCAGTACTGTCCCCCATTCTACCAGCTTGCACTCCCACCACTCCTTGGGAAGTAAAGAGCCATACACCAAGAAATAGATACCCAAGTACTGTACCACTCCTCCCACCAGGACAATTGTTCCAATGATGTCCCCCCCTATGACTCCTTCCCCAAGGACCATTGTCTCGCACTTGTGCCAGTTGAGTTTCGCCCCAGAGCATCTCTCATACCACTCAACTATCTCCTTGAGCATAGCCACATCTGCCACCAAGCCCAACCCGACCACCATATCATCTGCAAAGGCCCCCACCTTCCAATTGACCCCCAAGATATTCAGCCCACCAACTCTATACTGGATCCAATCCAACAATGGCTCCAGGGCAAAGGCATAAAGGATAGGTGATAGCAGATCCCCTTGAGGCACCCCCCTCCCCAAGGGGAAAGAGGCCCCCCTGTGACCATTCACCAGAATTGCAGCCCTACTCTCTTCCAGTAATCCAATAAGTGACTGACACATGCCCACTGATACCCCAATGCGCTCCAGTATCTTCTCTAACCATACTCTCTGCACCCTATCATAGGCCTTCTCCTGGTCCAGAAACACCAAACGGCCATCCACCCCTGCAGCTCTAGTGCCTTCAATGATACCGTGGACCCATGCCGTACCATCTCGGATTAGTTGGCCTCCAACAAAGCCTCGCTGCTCCTTCCCTATCACCTGCTGTGCCACACCCTGTAACCTCGCCACCAGAATTTTGGTGACCAACTTCTGGTCCATATCCAGCAGCATGATTGGCCTCCAATTTTTCCAATCCTCCTTATGCCCTTTGTCCTTGTACAGCAGGAAAACCAGCCCTAACTGCTGCCCTCCAATCCACTCTCCGGTACTGATGACTGCATCACACATCAGCAACATCTCCTCCAGAGCCTCCTCTATGGATGCCATACGTTTCCAAAAGTCCCAAGGCAGACCATCCTCCCCAGGTGCCATTCCTAGGGATGTTGATGCCAGAACTTAAAGGATCTCCTCGCTCACAACTGGTCAGCCAAGATCCCCCAACCCTGCTGCTGGATTCGGGTGCCAATCTTCCAGATGCCACTCAATGTCCTGCGCCCCCTCCCCTCCCTCCTCCTTACTCCAGAGGTTACTCCAGCGGGCGCTCAGCTGGCCAAGGATTCCCTGCACACCTAATACCATCTCTCCCTCATCATTAAGGACTCCTTCCCACTGGTGTCTTGCTCCCCTAGTATGTAGGAGATGGGACAGAAGCCTCGTAGGTCATTCACCTTCTTCCAATCCTTGCCACCTTAACCTGGCTGCCATAGCCTGAGCCTGCACCACCTCCTCCTTCCTCAACAAATCCTGTAATTCCACTACTTCCAACTTAGCCCGCTTAGCCTTCCAGTCCAATACTTCCTCCTCCTCCAATAGCCCAGCCCAATTCAGAAGTAGTCTTTCTAGTCTCCTAGATGCCCATTGGACTTGTCTCCTCCGCTGAGCACCTCACTCCTTCCCAACTACCCTCCAGTACCTCTGAGCTTCAGATTTCAGTCTGCGCCACCTATCTCCAATCCCCATACCTGCTTGCCTCCACTTATTAATCTTGGACCGTACCTCTGCCACCCACTCATTCCACAGATCCATCTCATCCAACAGCGAAGAGTTCAGATGCCAATGTCCTGGTCCCTCTCCGCTCCCTCCAAACCTCCCACCTCCCCGAATACTCCAGTGATCTGACCAAGAGCACCACTCGACCTCCATCATCTCCCACACTGTATGTCCCTAGTACTCAGCAGTCAGAACCCAATCAATCCTAGTACCCAGCCCTCCCACCCAGTGCATATATAGACATCAATCCCCATCCTGAAGTCACATGGTGTCCACCAGTGAGCTGAGTCATTCCACCTCTTCCCAGTCCTCCAATCCCCCACTCCTTCCTGCCATACCCCGTCCCCCATCAGTCCTATCCAGCCTACTCTCCCGAATCATATTAAAATCACCCTCCAGACAATCCACCCCAGCCTCAACCAAGAGCCCAGAATCCCACAAATCTCCAATCCATGTCACTCGGGTCCCTCTCTCAGCCAGGCAATAACAAGATCCCACCACAATTGAGTTCCATCCAGGCCTCTGCCATGTCCCCCACACTAATCTACTACCCCAATGTCCAGTGTCTGCAATGTCTCCTTTCTCCTTCCTAACCAGGATTTCCACTTTACCCTGCCAAACTACCTCCCCACCCCACTCTCTAGTCCATTCCAGTCCATCCTCCTCCCCCTCACACCATACATCCTGAAGTAAGAAGATATCAGCCTCCAGTTTCTTCAGCTACCCAAAAATCATATGTTGCCTCCTAGTCCCCCTAAGCCCATTGACGTTCATAGAAAAAATGTTGGTTGTACTATTCATAGCAAAATATATAATAATGTTGAGGTCTCCACATCTACAATTCCATGCTCACTTCCTCTCCAGCCAGATCCAGGTTCCATTCTGCTGCAATCTCAGCTTCCACATTTTGCTATTCATCTAGAGCTGCCAACAATTCCACACAGTCCTCACCATCCACCATCTCCATTGCTGCCCAATGCTCCTTATACACCACCTGCTACTTTTCCAGTCTCTTCCACGACCCCCACAGATAAGCTGCCCTTTCATTAGCAATACCCAACAGCATCGCCTCCCTTGCCTCAGTGACCTCATACTCCTCTGCCTCCAGAAGAGCTGCCATCATCTCATCTCTCAACTTCCTCACAACCTCCTCCCCTTGCAGCACTCGCCCCCAGAATTCCTCACTGATCACCCAGAAGTTGATCTCGCCCAGTTCCTCAGCTACCACATTTTGCAGTGCCCACAATAGCCACTTCTCCTCTTCAACTACCTCTGCTGCCTGTGCCAAATCCACCTCCCCTTCCTTCCTCTCCTCAGTTCGCACCGACTCATCTCAACCATCCTCAGACACATCCTCCAGCTCCCCCTCTCCCACCTCGGGAACACCATACTGGATCAAATTATCTTCTGCCATCACTGCATCCACTACAGCCTCCTCCAGCCTCTGTCCCCCACTCTCCTTCGCCTTCCCCCCTTGCTGCCCCTCCTCCACCCAGATGCTAGCACTCACTCCCTTGCCCTCCTCCATAGCCCCAGCACTTTTACCCCCATCCAAACTGGCCAACAAATCCTTCTGCAGCTGTCTCCCCTTCACCTTCTCCCACAGCACCTTGTCTATTCACACCTTCTTGCCCTCAATCACCTCCACTACCATTCTAGCCTCATAAGCCCTCCAAGCCCTCTGCCTCCTCTCTACGGCCCCAGCTAGGTCCTCGAGTACCTCCAGCAGATCCTCCTCCTCTTCCTCTGACCCCTTTACCCTTGAAACCTTGTATTCCACCAGGCCCCACTTCAACACCACTGGCCAATCCCTAGCCTTCTCTGTATTCTCTATCTCAAATAGCCTCAACTGGACATCCACATCACCTGTCCTGAGCTCAGTCCCCTCCCATACCCTAAATCCAATGTCGACCACCTCACCATACTCCTTCACCACATCTATGACCAGCCTCCTCACCTCCTCCTTCTTCACCGTCAGCAGGTCTGCAATCACCAGGTGAACCACTTGGGGATCCCAATGCATACACCTCGCCATTGGTACTGAAATCCCTCCAATCACCACCCCCTTCTCCACTGCCTCCAGTAGCAAACCCTCCTCTTCAAACCCCACCTCGACTGCCTCCAGCTTCTTCAAAAACTTTACCGAGGCTGCTCCTTTCACCTCACTAGCCAGCAGTCCCAGCACCATCTTTGCCATCACTGCCAAGCCATGGAAGCATAACATGACGGCAAATTCCGATCAAGACTTTTTGAGTAATGGGGCCACCACTAGGCCCGCCACACCATCAGCCAGGTCTCCAGGTCTCATGCCACTCCCCTGTCCAGGTCTCCCATCAGCCATCACATCTGGATTTTTTTCCAGATCACCCATCACACCGCCATCAACAGTCACCACCTCAGCCACTACACCTCCAGCCCCACTACGCTGACCCCCCAGAGGAGAGGCCTCCTTGCCACTCAAAGTAGCAGCCGCCTTCCCCAGCTCCAGCCAGCCATCTAGTCCAGTTGCCTGCTTCCCCATCCTGACCTTATCTATGAAAGTCATCCTCTCTCCCCCATGTTGCCTTGCACCTCCTCTGCCACCACCTCCAGCCCCATGTCCCCTACTCGAAGCACTCGGCATGCCAAGACCAGCACCTCTACCCCCCCCCACATGTTGCCAATCAAAGGCACTGGGCCCCCCCTGCCCAGTATGCTCACTAGAATGCTTGTTGCTCGCCATCTTGATAGCACCAATACTTGAAGATGTTGTCGAAAGTGTTGTCCGAGTCTTGTGTCACCTGAATAGTACTGGTGAAAGATGATGTGTATACTATGTCTCTGCCATAACCAGATATGAGAATGAGCAAGCAGGCCATCTATCCCCTTCTGCTATACAAGAAGCAGGCCCATCTACTCAGCCAGAGAGTGATATCCTCTTTGAAGGACCTAGTCAGTACGAGGATGCACTATCTCATCAGAGAAGGGAGTCAGACAAAGACTCTATAGGTTATCAGTCTGACGATAGTCAACTAGGAACAGCAGGCCTAGGAATTTACCAAGGAACCACAGGTCAAGAAGATCAGACCCCAGAACCAACTCAGCCACCTATATAGAGGTTTGGTTTACCCTCTCTCACAGAACTCTTTGATCTGATATCCGGGAATCAAGTAACCCCAAGTCATACAGCACCACAACCCCACCAAGCAGAACAATCTTTAGGAGAATCTACCCCAACAGGCCTATTACCAATTGTCAACATAATGGTAGATGTCAATATTGCAGCACTTACTACTCAGCTAGCAGTACTAGCAGGGATAGTAGGACAGATTTCTGAACAGAACAAGCCAACCAAGACCTTGTGAATCTCAATATTTAGTAGAAAAAACAGCAACATTGAAAACTTCATCAATGCAGTTGATACAGGCTACTGAGCAAACCAATGGAATGACAACTGAGTGTCTATAAGAATGCTCACCAACAACCAGAACAATACCCTCAACAGCTGTTTGCCACATCAGCAGCACAAGTGGAAACAGTAGCCACATTCTTCACCAGAATAGCAGCCAAATTCTAGCGAACCTTGGAACAATACCCAGTAACCTGGGAAGACCACCTGCAAGTCAATAGACAAGCACCTGCTAACAATAAACCAGGTTGGGATGACTATGAAGCAGGCCCAGGACTCAAGGCCTTACTACTGACCAAATTCTGAAATGTGGCCTACATAAAAGAAACTGGAACAAACTGTCCCAGATGAAGTTTCACAAGAATGACAAGGAGGATCTAGAGACCTTTGCCACCAGAATGGATGCCTATCTCAAAACTGTTGGACTTACCTACTAGGAGAACAATTTGGCCATCAATGGTACTAGAGCCAACCATCTTTTACAGCCCTACCAGACTGGCTCACCCAGAAAATCAAGGAACAAGGTCTCCCCCAAAGATGTCCCCACTATTCATGGTGCTTTGCCCAAGTATAAAGAAGAGCCCATTAAATCCTTGCTGTATAAGCTCTACAAAATCAAGAATACAAGAAGGATAACCAAGATAGGAGAAATTCTCCTAGAAGGAATGATCAAAGGAATCAGTGAAACCCCAGAGGACCCAGATCTCTCACTAAGGATGAAAAGAAGCAGCTCCATGAAAAGAGATTATGCTTTATCTGCAAGAAGGCAGGATACATCTCATTCAAATGCCCTGAGAAGAAGAACAGAATAGGCAAACCTAGTAACCAGAACATTACTGTTATTGGAGAAGGTCTAGGAAAGAAGAACTCTGAGAATGTCATCAAGTACAGAAGATATGGTACAAGGCTACCATTCCCACTAAGGCCCACCCAACTAATGCTGAATATGACCTCTACAGTAGCCAAGACCTCACTATTCCACCAAGTACCAATGCTATAGTGTGAACAGGAATTGCAATGCAAGCTCCCAAAGGTACATATATCCACCTTGCTGAGTGAAGCAGCCTAGCCAAAGAATTCAACATTGGGCTAGAAGGAGGAGTAGTTGATCAAGGATTTACTGGTGAAATCCATGTCATCTTGCGAAATTTTGGAGACACATCATTTGAAGTCAAAACAGGTCAAAGAATTGCCCAAGCAATTATTAAAGAAATCCATCAAGATCTCACCATTGAAGAAGTCCCCGAGCTCTCCCAGACAGACTATGGCAAGAAAGAGTTTGGATCAACCAACAAACCTCTCAGTCAAAAGGTCACTACTATGAAGAAAGATGATGAAAACTGGTATAAGAGAATTGCAGATGATTATGCACCATGTGGATGATGCCCTCATTCAATTCGAATGTACTGCATGGAACATGTTGGTGAATGCCATACATGCCTCTCCAAAGTTTTCAAAATTCAATCTGAGAAGTGCTAAGCCCAACAGACTGAGAAACTCAAACAAGACAACCCTCCTTGTGAAGGATGGGGAGAAACTGACTTTGAGGAGACTGATAGTAATTGGGACAATAATGAGGATGAAGAGCTCAATACTATCAAGAAGGAGGACCATCACCTTTCTTCAGTACAATTCATGTTACACCAACTTCAAGCATCAGTTTTCAACACAACTTGGAGAAAAGGTATTATAAAAATATCATCAAGCAAGTATTCTGATGAGTGTGCTGGTTCAGGTGGACCTGGGGCTTTTGGCTGGCAGAATGTTGGGAGGGGTTATGGCCTGGGGATGGGGGCCTTTGGAGGGTCGAAGGGTGGTAAGGGCTCTAGAGATGGACTGGTGTCTGGAGGCAATGGGAGGAGGTCAGGCCCCCTAAGTTTTGTGGACAAGGTAAAGGGGAGTGGGTGGCCAGCTGGATCTAGAGCTGGTGCTGCTGTGGGAAAAGACAAGGAAAGTCTAGGGAGGGGGGGAGGTACTCAGGTGGGAGATGCAAGCATAGGTACTAGAGGGGCTATAGCTGGGGGTGGGACTGCTGATGGCAGTGTGACTAGCAATCAGAAAAAAAAAAGAGATATGATGGTTGATGGAGGTGTGGGGCAGAGGTTCCCAATGCAGAAGGGGGATCTGACCGATGGTGTAACAGGGCTGGTGGTAGCACTGTTACACAGGAAATTGATCTCAGAGTTTGCAGTAACACTGTACTTCTGAGGCTTAGTGGTGACAGTGAGAATAGTCTTGGGGCTTATCTCAAAGTAGGTGGCTGGGGCTGTCTCAGTGAAGTTCCTGAAGGACCTGGAGGGGGTTGAGGTGGGCTTTGAGGAGGTGGGCCTACTGGAAGAGGCTCTGAAGAATGGAGTGGTGGTTGGGGAGGTAGCAGTCCCCATGATATGCTGCCTGAGGTGGGACCCCAGAGTGGTGCAGCTGTTGGTGAAGGAGGTGCTGACAGTGATGAAGGAGGAGAATAGGAGGAAGGTGGAGGCAGTGATGGCAGAGTATGGTGATGTAGTAGATGTTGGTTTCCAGGTGTAAGAGGGGACATCCATTAGGACTGGTGACATGGATGTGAGGATTAGACTGGTAGGAAGGGAGGCCACAGAGAAGATGAGTGATTGGCCCTTGGTGTTGATATGGGGGGCTTTTGTCTGTAAGGTGTCAAGGGTGAGAGAGAATGAAGAGGAGGAAATGGACTTATTGGAGGCTCTGGAGGAGTTGAGTGGTACTGTTGAGAGGAGGGCAAAGACATGGAAATTATATGAGGAGTCGATGCATCTGGAGATTGTAGATAGAAAGTAGATTTGAACTGACAAGAAGCAGTGGGAGTGGGCCCAGGGGTGCATGAGGTAGAGAGAGCTGTTGGCAAGTATAAGAGGAGAGGCTAAGATGAAGGTGGATAGAACTGAGGAGTCTGGAGGCATCAGTACTAGTGTCTGGACTAGTAAAGGAGGAGAGGAGGTAGAGGGAAACAAGAAAGAGGCTGGGGCAGTGCTGACCAAGGACCTCTATACAGATAGTACATTCGAGGTCTGGGAGCAGGAGTTGGATACCACTACCCCCCCTCTTATCAGAAGGGGTCCAGTGGTGAAGAGAGGGGCGGCAGAGAATGTGCTGATATAGGGGGCCCTGAAAGTATACTTTGGGGTCCCAGATGTGGCAAAAGGGGGCCAGGTGGTGGTGGTTGGTGAGGATGAGCTTGTGGATGTCCCAGAGGAGGAGTGGGATGAGGCTGCCGGTATAGGAGCTAATACCATGATGTTGGATACAGGGTGGCCAGGGACTCTGAGAGGGAAGGAGGTGGGGAACCTGCTGTAGATGAGCAAGGTGATGGATAACCTCATGGCTGAGGCATTGGGAGAAGTGGACCTATATGTAATGCCTGAGGATCATTGGGCATGGATTCTGCATAGAGATGGAGTGGTGGAGGCACTGAAGGTGGAAATTCTTGCAATCTTCCTAGAGGAGGAGGGATATGAGATTGATGAGGTGAGAAAGACAGAGTTGGTGGTTGTTGCTGGTGAGTGGGCTGCCTACTGTTAGGCAGAGCATCATGGTTTGCAGCTCTGGCAGGAGGTATGTCTGGAGTATTGTGAGGACTTTGAGGAGAAGGAAGATGGGGTGATGGTGGAACTTCTGGGAGAGTTGGAGGCACAGGAAGCTGGAGAATGGGAACTAGCTGCTGAACATGACTTGGACTTAGTGCAGGAGGAGCCGAATGCAGGCCTGTAGAGGATGGGATTGCTATATAATATTATTTTTATAAACAGTACAACCAACATTTTCTCTTTGAATATGAATGGGTTAAGGGGATCTGGGTGGCATAAGAACATTTTTACTTGGCTCAAGAGATTGGAGGCTGATATCTTTTTACTTCAGGATGTATGGTGTAAGGATGAGGATGATTGGGTGGAGTGGACTAGGGAATGGAGTGGGGCTATTGCTTGGTTTGGAAAAGTGGCAATTCTGGTGAGGAAGAGTAGAGGGGACTTGGGAGAAATCAGGAGCTGGGGTGATTGCTTGGTCTGGGGAGATTGGCATTGGCCAGAGTGGGAGTTGGTAAGGGTTAGCTCCTGCTACTGCCCAGCAGTTAGGGGTGAGAGGATTGCATGGATTATGGAGCTGCTGGAGAAGAGTATTCTCTTGGAGGAAGGGATCAATGTTCTCAGTGGGGACTTTAATATTGTTTGGGATCAGCGTCTAGACAGAACTGATAGAGTGAGGAATGCAGGGGGGAGAAGTAGAGGTCTGGATGCATGGGAGGAGATAGAGAATTTGAGCTCCTTAGGGAATATGGACCGAACATGATAGGGCAACACCAGGGTCTACATACATTGGGTAAATGGCTTGGGTACAAGGATTGACTGGATTCTGATAGTCAAATGTTGGGGTTCAGATGTTTGGAAGATATTGGAGGTGGAGTGGTGCCCATGGTCTGATCACTGGGGACTTTTGGAGCAGAGGCAGTTTGGGGAAAGTGGAGATGGATCTGGACATTGGTGCCTTAACTCCTCTCTGCTGGCTGAGAAGGGGTTGTGGGACTCATGGGTGGAGGACATTCAGGAAAAGGTTTTTATCTGGAGGCATAAGGGTTTGTCTGTGGGTGTTCATTGGATGAGATTGAAAGAGGTTACAAGGGTCTATTGGGGAGGAGCTGGTAGAGAAGCTGGGAGATCAAGGAGGAAGCACATGAGGTGTGCTTCCAACAGGCTGAGGAGACTGCAGATAGATTGGGCAGATTTGCTTACTTCTGATAGGGTGGAGGATTGGAGGATAGAGTGGGCAAAGTTGGAGATAGTGAAACTGCAATAGGTGTTGAGAGAGGAGGAGGAGACTTATATATGAGAAATGGCTGCCAGGCTAAGGTGGCAGGGGCTAGAGGAGAGTGAATAGCCTACTAGGTACTTATTGAGACTCCTCAAAGCTAGGAGGGTGTGACATTGGTGAGATGGGGTCCTAGATACCGAGGGGGACATGGTACATAGTACATAATAAATCTTAGGGGTTTTGAAGGAGAGATGGCAGGGTTTGTGGAGTGAGGGGGAAGGGGGTGCTGATGAGGAGGTGATTGAAGACACACTAGAGGGGTGGGGGCCACCACAAGTAATGGGTCTGGGTGACTTAATCTTACCAGTGCAAGGAGAGGAGATCCAGAGTATCCTTGCAGCAACTAAACTTGGAATGGCACCAGGAGAGGATGGGTTACTATGGGACTTTTGGAAGAAGATGGTAGAGGTCCCTGGAGTGTTGAGTGAGATAGCTGCTCTCTGTGACCATATTCTTCAGAGTGGTGAGTGGGTTGGAGAGCAGGACCTCGGGCTGGTGGCCTTATTGTACAAAGACAAGAGAGGAGGGAAGACTGGAAGAATTGGAGACCAATCATGCTTCTGGATATGGACAGAAAGTTGGTAACTAAGGTGATTGTCGCAAGGCTGCAGAAAGTTGCCCAACAGGTACTGGTGGTAGAGTAGTGGAGCTTTGTTGGGGGTCGACTTATAAGGGATGGGACTGCATGGGTGTATGGTGTCATTAAAGGGGCCTGGACTTGTGGACTGGATGGAAGGTTGGTCTTTTTGGACCAGGAGAAGGCCTATAACCATGTATGGTGAGTTTGGCTGGGCAAGGTATTGGATCAAATTGATGTTCCCTCAAGATTTAGAGCATCTATGTTGTATCTGCTAGAGAGCAGTCAGGTAGCGCTAATGTGTATGGTCACTGAGGTCTGGCATTCTCCTTGGGAAGAGGAGTTCCTCAGGGGGACCCTCTGTCCTCTATTCTCTATGCTCTTTCATTAGAGCTGTTAATGGATAGGATTTATCAGAAGGTGGTAGGGCTCTCTATATATGGTATAGTGTGGAAGGTGGGGGCCTTTGCTAATGATATGGTGGTTGGACTTGGGTCTGTGGCAGATGTTGAGGTACTTAAGGAGACAGTGGAATGGTATGAGGCTCACTCTGGGGTAAAGCTCAACTGGTATAAGTATGAGACAATAGTGCTAGGGAATGAGCTAGTGGAGGGGGGACGTCATTGGAACAATTGTCCCTACTGGTGAGGTGGTGCAGTATCTGGGCATCTTCTTTTCTGTATATGATTCTGTCTTGCCATGAGTGTGGTGGGAGAGCAGAGTGACCATTTGGAGAGAGGCCCTTTGAGGCTGGGGAGGTCGCCATATCTCTCTAGCAGGGTGGGTGTTAATTCTGAATATCTACTGGTTCCTCAAGCTATGGTATGTAGCCTATCACCTAGACTTCCCAGCTTGGATAGTGAAGAGGCTGACAAAGGTGGCTAGAGATTGGATTTGGACAGGGAGGAGGTCCCAGATCAGTTGGGATACTATTGCAACACTGGTGGTCAGGAGAGGTCTTGGCCTTGTAGATTTCCCTAAGAGGTTGCACTGCTTGTGAGCCTGGTGGTTGAGGAGGACTGCTGAACTATAGGGAGGGGGTTGGGTGCTACTGCTGCAGAAGGTGTGGGAGATGAGAACCTCCCCTTGAGGGTCCTTGGGAGATCTGCTCTCTTTGGTGGAGCTGAATGGAAGTCAGTGGCTGCAGTTTAAGGGCTTTTGGTAGGGGGTGGTAGATGGAGCACACCAAATTGACCTGTACTGGCAGGGCAATGAGGGGGAGGTGATGTGGGGTCCTGATATGTAGCAATGGGATAGACTGCTCCTGGGGGGTACTTCACTTACTAAGTTTGATATTGGGGATGGAGTGGAGTATAAGCAGGGTCTTGACCAGGATCTTTGGCCAAGTAGCTGGCAGGCAGCAGGGATCAGCAAGGAGTGGGACTGGGCATGGTGAGGAGTGGTCAATGGGGCATACAGAATTGGTCTGCACTGGCAGGGCAATGAGGGAGAGGTGATGTGGGGTCCTCATATGTGGCGATGGGATTGACTGCTTCTGGGGGGTGCTCCACTTACTGCTTTTGATATTAGAGATGGAGTGGAGTGTCAGCAGGGTCTTGGTCGGGACCTTTGGCCAAGTGGTTGGCAGGTGGTAGGGATTGGCGAGGAGTGGGACTGGGCTGGTATTTGGTCTTAGAGTACTGAGGTGCGGCAGTGGCTTCCCCCCAAGTTCTGGGTGGTGTGGTGGCGAATGCTGCAGAGGAATGTTATGCTGAATTTCCACACTGGGCATTTGGTGGATGGTGGCTGTTTCGACTGTGAGGAGTGTTACAATATAGGGCAAGCTGGGGGTTTGGTGCAGATGTCAGAACATTGGCTGGGGGAGTGTGAGGTTTTGGGGGACTTTTGGGTAGAAATAGGAAATAGACTGGGTGTGGAGAGAAGGCTGGTGGGTGAGGGGGACTGCTGGGAGGACTTGAGATCTCGGCTAGTGGGGGGGTGGGTGATAGTTGGATCACTGTCGAGTGGGTGCTAGCTGTTTGGGTGGGTCTGGCAGGTCATTGGTTATTCGTGTTTGAGGAGGGGCAGCAGATGAGCCTGCAGGAGAGGATTATACGATGGGAGGAGTTGTTGGGGGATCTATTATCTGGATGGTGGATAGGTTGGGGTCTCTCAGGAGGGCAGCAGCGAGGTTTGGTGACGAAGATATGTGATCAGAGTGGTGGGAGGGTGGGAATTGTATTCAATAGAGTGGTGTTTCATCGAAAAGGGGTAGGGGGGAGGGGCCCCCCTAGGGGGATTGGGTA